>JAJONI010001290.1:0-13249 GCA_022190145.1 Pezicula rhizophila
AGTACATTTCATAGGTATTCTTAGTGGTGAATGGTTAAACGACTATTACCCTGTGAAGAATACTACTAGACTTCAATATTATATTCCACGAATTTACGCCAAAGTAAGTCATATAAGCTTTGGTCTGGTTCACAGTGATGTCACGTCAGAATAGATCAAGTAAATCAAATCAAATGAGTGACTTAAGCTAAAGATAAGTCCCGTCTGTGACCCATTAAGGCAGGTAACTCGGTTGCCTAGATCAAGTCAGTTACCTAAGTCAAGTTGATTACTTGATATAAGGTACCTAAGGTAGTATAGTGAAACTGTTCACGTGATACCGCGCCGCGTCGGTAAGCTGACTACACACTAACACTACCTAGGCAGGAGTTGTGATGTTTGAGATCTTCTGCACCCTTTTTTCTGTTGCATGCAAAACAAAATAAAACAAAGCATCAAGAAACGTCAAATCATGGGCTCATGGGACTGCTACTGCGCTATCTGCGGAGGTCCTTTTGGAGGCGTCCGGTTCTCTGAAAAGTCTCGCATTCGTCGTCAAGAAGCTGCGCCAAGGGCCCAGCACCATCGCAATGACCGAGAATATTACGACCCAGCCATCATTAGTGAGGAAGACACTACTTGGACAAGCACCTTGCATATTCTAGGCTTCAACGTCCACGCTCCTGGTGTAAGCAAGTAAGCCTTTCCCTAATACCATATAGGTAATGGAAGGCATTTAATGAACATTTTAGGGGATTCGTGTCCGGACCTGGCTCTTCCTCTGATTACGGCGGTGTAGATGTTGAGCCAGGCAATGATCCGAATTTTATTGAAGATGGATTCTTCTCCTGTTACTATGATTTTGACAATGGCGATAACCCTGTCTTTCCATTCCACTGGTGCTGTTATGAGCTTCTTGCTATGGTCTTGACTGGAACATCTGATGTTACAAAAATCGACAAAGACCTCTTATTCAACGTGATGCACGAGCTTTCCTCAGGTAGCAAATCCCGTCTGGACTTAGATTACGGGAATCCTGGCCCAGAAGCAGAACAATTCTGGGTGTCAATACCAGGCATGGAATTTGTGGTCGCTCAGCCTATAACACCCGACCTTGCCAATAACGTCAAGGCAACAATAGCAAGTTGTGATTTCATACTACCGTCCTCTGAGCATGATCTTGCATCACGTGTCAAGCATGACCCTTTTATCAAACTTCCATACGACCTTATCCACAATATAGTATGCCTTCTCCCTATCAAGTCTATTCTTGACCTTGAGAAGGCCTCCTGGCCTGTCCACTCCGTCTTACGAGAAAACCCTAGCTTCTGGCAAGAGTCTATTAAGCGAATGATGCCTTGGTTTTTCGAAGTTCAGGAACTGATGAAAGCACCCAAGAATATAGAAGGAAAAGGCCTCAAGGGACTTCTTCTCTGGGCAGATGAAATAAGTACCCCAAGGACTAACATGACAGGTCCATTCATAGGGCTCGCAAACAGGCGACGTATTTGGGACGCATGTGAACAGCTCGCGGCCTTGTATCTCCCCCGATGGCATCAAATAGATGGGCCTCGCCTAGGTTTTGTTGAGAACATGATTCGCACTCAATCTGCATGTGTACACTTGCCGGTAGTGGTAAGTCTTCAGTTCTCGGAACAACTTTCCCCTTTCGGGATTAATTGCTCCCTCTTATTTCTAGTAACTGTCTTATTTTGAGTAACTTCATATTAAACCGTGTCTAAGTTACGCCTAATATTATCTAGAAATGGTAAACTAATCCTGATTTTTTACTATAGTCCTCCCCAGTGCCTAGTAAGAAAGACCAGGCGCTAGCTTATTGGGCACGGGCTTGGGAGGATGTCTATGCCCGCCCAAATGTCCTAGAGGCATTTTGGGACGGGGAAGGCTCGTTGATAGGAATATCAGTAACTCCTAATAATGAGCGACGGCTATTTGGAAATGATGATACAAACCAGGGTGTCTCAAAACAAGCCATGGAGATTGAAAAGGGCGATTGGATTACGGGGTTCATCCTTCACATCCCTGAAATGTGCCTGAATACGGGGATACCGAAACATACTGCAAGGGGCAGTCACCATTGGACAAGCACTACTATCAAAGGAATCACTGTAAGTTGGCAAAAGCCTCCTCACTGCCGAGCTCGCCGTGAGATACTAAATACCTTAAATAACTCACTTGATTTGAGTAACCTACTTGATCCGAGTGACTCTTTCATGTAACTTACTTATTGTATCTTTCTGGTGTTCCTGGATTTTCGCTTTTGGTGTCTCAATTTTAAATTTCGTCAACGAGCCGAGTAACACAGAACTGATCAAACCCACATCTAGATCCTGTATAAATCCGGAACAAAAGGTCATCTTGGAGTCACTGAATCGAAATTTTCGAAACGTCCCTTGTTAGCTTCTAAGAATATGTACGTTGTTGGGTTGATGGGCCAGATAGGTGTAAGTACGCTCAGTCGTCTCAAATACAGTTAAAGTGATAAATTAACACATACCTAACTATTACAACCAGCCAAATCAACAGATTATTCGTCTAGGGTTGCTCCAAGCCAAGCGCCCTGAGTTCGAAGATTACTCCGTTGCTGAGGAAAACATTTCCATTGATCCCCCCCCACCACCACTTGAAAAGTGTCTTTGGAGGAATGACAACAGCAGTATCCTTCAAACACAAATCTGGGCGCATCCAACACTTCGACTCATAGCCATCGAAGGGGCGACATTTGATAGACTCCAATCTGACGTCCACGATGATATGATACCATACGAAGCGCTGATTTGGGCCAAGGACGAATTAGAGCTTCGTCGCGTTAGACGTATCTCTGCATATGTCGTAGTGGACGGCACTATTTCAGGCTGGGAATATGGCAACATCTATAGTCGGGATGCCGATGACCTGTGTGGCATTAGAGTTGAGTTCACCCTAGAGGATGGTGGAATACGACGCTTAATCGGCCGTCGACAGGAGGATAATGGAGAGGACTGGCTAGAAGAACACTGTGTTCATTTTAACATTGACGGACCTGGAGGGGAGTATGTAAATGAGATTTCGTTCGTAAAAGATAAGGCACCCAAGGCAGTCAAGCTCAGAACAAACTGGGGTCGAGAAGTATGCTGGGGTGAAAAAGATACTAGTAACTGGCAGACACTTCGGGCTCCAGAAGGCGAGACAATCGTCGGTATCGTTATGACATTTGGGATTCGTAGTCGCTGGTCACATGAGACGAGAACCCAGGTGAGTTCTCAGTCTTTCCTTACGTGTTCGAAATTTCAGAAGGGGGCTAATTGTGCTGTAGGCCTACACTAAGTTAAGCTCTGTTGCAGCTTTGTCACTGCCACTAAGAGTATAGTAAAGCTTACTTGATTTGGGTAACCCGAAGAATGTTTGGCACGACAATGACGTGGAAACGAATTTATTGTATTATTGTTAGCAACCCTACACTTTCTCATAAAATAATCAACTAGAGTTTTCATGTTGAAGCTATCACATAGATAATTACCTTTGCATAAGGGGTAAATCAAAATTACTTCTTCGCTTATGAAATTTGCTACAAAAGGGGGGGTGGTCACGTGAACAAATAGTAGGTACAGAGTTGAACCAAAACTCTGAATAGGAACATGGTCATTCATACACCATTCTCTACCATAAAACAACATTATACAGCCCCAAACCCATCCCTTCCACCATCAATAATCAATTTTCGGTTCCCCGGTCTAAAGACAACCGAAGGATTCCGTTCCGAACGGTTAAATAGAAGAAACATATGACGAACCCAAGGCGATCATCAACATCCCCGCAACCAAAACCCCAAAACTGGGGAAACTAATCTTTCTTTTAGAAAGCTAGAATGGTGGCAGAATCTGGAGAAATTTTACCTCCAATGATATCTTCAGACACTAATGAATTTGTTTCCCCAACTTTGCTTAGCCAATGGCATGGAGGTATTTATGTATGCAGGTACCTGTTCTAGTTTAAGTGGTGGAACCCTGTAGATGCTGGAGAAGCTGGTCTGAAAGAGGAGCTGTTTCCTAGATTTATCTATATGTATTTGTATTTCTTGACTTCAGTTGTGTCTTTTGAGGTAGCACTGTTTCCTGCGGTACTCGAAGGCTCCATTGAAGAGACAGAGCTTTACAACTCTGCTAATTCTATCCTCCTACTATTATATCCCTCCCTTCCCCATCACACAAGAAACAAGAACCTAACCAACTCCTAATCAACTAACAATAATGCATCTCCCACTCCTCCTAACCACCCTCCTGTTCACCCTCACAACATCAACACCCCTAATCTCCCCCCGACAAGAAGCAGAACAATGGGGACCAAACCCAACAAAACCCTCCAACAATGGAAAAATCTGTACAGTAAAAGCACTAGGAAACAAAAAAGACGATACACCACAAATCCTCTCGGCATTCTCTGCCTGCAACAACGGAGGAACAGTCGTATTTCCTGAAGATCAGAATTATTGGATTGCTACGAGGTTAAATCCTGTTATCTATGATGTTACTGTTGATTGGAAGGGGACTTGGACTGTAAGCTTGTCTTGCCCACCTCGCACTCTCCTTCCAACCCACCACAGGAAAAAAAGAAAAAAAGAAATGTTTAGGAACGTTTGGGAAGGGAGAAGAGACTGATAGAGAATTAGTTATCTGACGATTTGAGTTATTGGCGTAATAATTCCTATCATATTGAATTTCAAAATCACGCTGCTGGTTTTGTAATTACGGGCGAGAGAATTTATATTAATGGATATGGAACCGGTGGAATTCATGGCAATGGAAATGCTTGGTACAATGCTGAGCAGAAGGTTACACAAGTTGGGAGGCCGATGCCTTTCGTTTTTTGGAATGTTTCTGATGTTTTTGTCGAACATTGTAAGTCCTTAAACATCTCTCTTTCTAGAGATTATCATAAACTGCAGAGGACTGGCTAATTTGGCTGCTATACAGTTTTCGTGAAAGATCCACCGCTCTGGTCTCTGAATATCATGAACGGAACTAATATGTGGTTCGACGATATCCTCTGTAATGCTACAGCTGTAAATGCACCTTATGGCGTTAATTGGGTTCAGAATACAGATGGTTTCGATACAATGGATGCAAATAATATAAAATTAACCAATATGGTCTACCAAGGTGGAGACGACGTATGTATTCATTCCATTCCAAAACCACAACTTCTACGCCGCCCTATTTCCAAAAAAGTAATAACTAATTCTTTCAATCTCAACAGTGCATAGCAGTCAAACCACGCTCCTACAATATCTATGTACAAAACATAACCTGTCACGGCGGAAACGGCATAGCAATCGGTTCGCTAGGCCAATACCTAGAAGATTCCTCTGTAATCAACGTCCTAGTAAAAGACGCAAACATCCTAACTTACAATAATGACATGGAAGATGGAGCCTACATAAAAACATACACAGGCCATCTAGTACCACAGAGTTCATATGAGAGTGCAGGCCTACCGAGAGGTGGTGGTTGGGGAGTTGTACAGAATATCCGCTTTGAGAATTTTTGGCTTCAGGGCCCGACGATTGGAGCTGCTATTACACAGGATAGTGGGGACAATGGGTCGTATCCTGGGACCTCGTTGCTGGAGATCTCGAATATTGCCTTTGTGAACTTCACAGGCTATACTGTGAGTTCGAAGGGAAATCGGACGGCATCCGTATCTTGTTCTGCAGTACATCCATGCTTTAATATTGCGTTCCAGAACATCAGTCTGGCGCCGCAGGCGAATTTGAGTGAGACGAGTGCGCAGGGTCCTTGTTCTTACATTGCACCGAATGGGGTTTATGGGTTGACGGGGAGTGGTTGTTGATTGAGAGGTGAGGATTAGTTAGTAGCAGTTCGCATACTCCTTATGACTTACACCAAATACTCGAGTATGCTTCTTTGTCTGGGCCTCATGTTTAATGATTCTTAGAAAGGCTCTCTGATTTGACGGATGTGCATAGGCATCATGATATACAATTGTGAAGTTACCGCTCAATGTTGAGTCTTACACCAACGAGGATCCTTCCTCTTTTTCATCTATCTTGCTAAGCGCCGTTCAACTCCAAATCTCTCCCTTGCTACCCAGATTTTCTCATTTTCTATTTCCTCTGGGGTTCTTTAAGTCCCATTCGTAATTTCTTGTTTCTCTCCTTCTACACTTTTGCTTGTCTTCGGATCTTCATTCTTCGTGCCATTCGTAGTTAGAGTTGTTTCACCTGGAGGCACCTTTTCGCTGGTTGTCGGCGTCGATGCTAGTTTCCTTGGTAGAACTTTGTTGTTGACCAATTTTATAAGGTGGTCAGCTGTATCACCTACACCATCCAAACTGCCTACACGTGTTTTGAAGTATTCAACATCTCGGATCATTCTATCACAATACTGTCAGCATTACCATATTATCAGGCAAGCAAAAATAAAACATACCGAGCTTTGGCTTCCTCATTAGGAAGCGGCACTTCTCTAAACGATGTGCTGAACTCCTCTTTATAGGTTTTGAAGACAGGCTCCATGATCCGGCGAAGTGTGTGTTCTGGAAGATGTTTGCTTAGGACTTTGTGCAGGGTAATGGTTTCCTTTGTCAGGGTCTCCATGTAGGGATTGACGCCTGATGTCGTGGATTTCTCCCAGTTGATAAGTTTCAAGGCTTTCGTGTGGGTTTTAGCTCTGGTAGACATGATATCCACTAGTTTGTCGTATATGTTCTCTTGGTGCTCGAGGAAAGACCGTCGTACTTTATCAAACTCGGCCATAAGTGAAGAGACAGATGTGCCCATTCCAGCATGACGTCTGATAAACTCCCTGAGATGCGGAATAAGCGATGAGATGAAGGCTAGTCCTTGAGCAGCAAGTGCCAGATGCTTCGTGGTGATATTCTTGAGACCAGCAGATCGAGTAGCCCCAGCCCCGAGAATGAGCTGTTTGCAGCGAGAATCGAATAATGCAAGGTACGAAACAATAGAGGCGCCGATCTCGTTTGTCATGGACGGAATACCGGCATTCAAATGTAAAAGCTCGCTAAGACCGTGGAGGCACAGTATAGCGGAGACAGGAAGTATAAATGACTCGGACTCGATTGTGGCAGGTCTTGTTTTATCCTTGATGGCGGTTGTACCATTCGTAGGGAGAGGTGTAGATGTGCCATTCGATGGAAGAGGAGTAGAAGTTGGAGATGAGGTGCTTGGTAGCCATATCTTGTTGCCTGTTGTCCATGCTTCGGCATCTCGGGTGCTGGCTGAGAGTATTCGGGACAGCTTTTCTTTATCTTGTTCGTTGAAGTCTTTGGCGTTCCAGAGATCGGACTCCATCCCAGCTGCCAATTTCTGCCGTTCGGACTCTCCGATTTTTTGGACGAACTCTTTGATATGACCGTTCACTACGGTTTTCAGGGCTGTGCCACTTCGTCCAGACACAGCCTCGCATTCATTGGCAAAGAGTAGGTTCAAAGTGAAATATCGTAGGAACCCCTCAACAGACAAACGTGTGCTTTGTTCTGACCGTACCCTCAAGACTTTTACAATTCTCTCCTGCGCAATATCAACAGCCTGTCCGAGTAGGTTCGACATGTCAAGTGTTTGGTGCATCTCCTCTTGGAGCGCTCTGCTTGAAGCCCGAGGTCTGCTGGAGATTGGATTTATTCGGCCATCAATCGCTGCCATATTAGGGCTCCGGGGTGGTGACCTCAATCCCGCATTTGGATCCCCAAGAGTGCTGGTTACGTCTAGGAGCACCTTGACCTGTGTACCAAGTCTTCTCAAGGTCTCGCCAACACCAATATAGGTCTTTCTTAGCAACTCCTCAAACTCCTCGGCTTCCATTGCACGTAGATTACGAGCTAGTAACTGTGACTTCTCTTGCTGTGTCAAATGCCTTCCTCCTGCGGTCGACGCCGACATCGTAGAATCAGCATCATCGTCATTGGAGGCTGGCAATGGTCGTTTTATGATATATCTAACTTCTCGCAGAACTGAATCTCTAAAGGCAGCCGTAGCCAGTGGGGTGTGCCGAGAGCGATGTAAACCACTAAGATTTGCCAGAAGTTCCGACCTAAATTCATCGCCCATCGACAGATATGCTGGATGTACGGAGGGTTCCCGGTTATGGCTACCTCTTGGCCTCTGAGATGCATTGCTCCATCGTTGCAGGGTATCAGCTGTAGAAACAGACTCCACGTGGTGTCTTAAGTCGCCTAATAGAGCATTCAAAAATCTCGTCTCAAAAACCTTGCCTATACGAAATCGCAAAGTATCCAGATCAGATGTAACTCCTTGTAACGCACTTGCTCCCCTTAGATCTCGGATTTGCATGCCTAGCTCGCTTGTTCCACCCGATTCTTCACCAGCGATTAGTTTTTCTAAACCATCAATGGCATCGAGCGCTTTTTCGACATCACCACTTTCCACTAATGACTCACAGTTTGCGAGGGATTCAACAATTCGTTTCAGTTGTTGAACAGCATCGCTTAACTGCTTCAAGTTTTCCCTTCTCCGTCGCTTGTTAACAATGTTTAACCCTCCAACGGCCATTTCTTCGTCTAAAGTTTGCAGCTCTTCTCGTAGCGCCTTGATTTTATTCACAGAATCTGCTGCCTCGGAGTGTAATTCACGCAATGACCCTAATGCCGCGAAAAAAGAGGTAGAGGCAGTAGATATCGAGGAAATGAGATGAACTTCAATCGTGTCCATGTACCATGACAGCTTCTCTTGCAAAATTGCATTCGTTGCCAAAGCTTTCCTTGGCCCAGCAGCGCTGCCATTCCCTACTCTTTTCTCATCAGGCGCCCCAGGAGCAGGACGTACAACTTCTGACCGCTCGCTGACAACATCAAAAGTGCGAGGGTTCTCTAGGTGGAAGTCCTCCTCGAAATAAACATTCGGTATCGTTGATAACGGCGTTGGTGCATGTATAATTCGTCTACCTACGCCGCCACTATACCTGCGCCGCGTAGGTGGGCTTTCGATTGATGATGCTAGAGAAGCCAAAGAAGCCTGCCTGGATATGTTTGGCCGCCTAGTCGATGTAGATGCTCGGCCCTCCTCTAGTAAATCTGAAAAATCATCTATCTTGCTACCTCTTCTCAGTAATTGTGTTGACCCCTCGTCCTCATTCTCTTTCGCTCGCTGCAAGGCATCGTAGAGGGGAGCCACTTGGGTAAGGTACGACTGGAACTCTTTCGGCTCAACGTGGGGTATATTCGTAAGGGTGACGGGAGGGATGTCCCGCGATGTGGGCTGTTTATGTGCGCTCGAGGGAGGGACGAAGGCAGTATGGCCAGTCCGGATATCTGGTTGTAGCAGGGCTGAAATAGCTTTGGGGGGTCAGCGAGTTTCGCACAAAACAACTTGAACTATCCCACCATTTTGACCAGATTCACTTAAGCCATGCCAGTTTGCCGCTGTATCCAATGCGCCCCCAACAGAATGTATCGAACTCGCAGTCGAGCCGCGCCGAGCACTATATCTACCACTCGAACCGGGTCTATGAGTGTTAGCAACCAGCTGTATCTCCTAATAAATAGATCCGCAACTCACCTGGGAAAGGGATACTCCCCCCGGCCGGTGGGAGAATTGGGAGAGAAGCCATCTACGGATAACCGCGATGCTATGGAGGGCGCTGGCGAGTTGGAAGGCATGATTATGATTATATCCCAAAATCTCTACACACAAGACAATCGCAACAACCATCCCTCCCCTAAGCGTAATATCTAATGGGGCCTTCAATTGCTAGAGTTCGGTGGGGGCGGCACGATAAAGACACAGAAATAATGTTTCGCTGCGGATAGATAATATGGACACGACACGACGGCGTTCGGTATCCGGTGACAGTCGCCAGTTGCTAACGGGGTATCATTGCTGGGTGAACTCAGACTGCATATCAAGTCTGGAGGGGAAGATTATTAAAAGAGTGTGTATGGGTGCAAAAGGCATTGCATGGTGGTTGAGGTGCTGGAAATAGTTTGGTCGTCAACTGCTCTTTACTGTAGTACGTACTGGTATCTCCGTGTCCCATAAGCCTCTCCCTCTCTCTGTCTCTCTCCTGTGTGACGGTTGTCTTTCTTTGCCTGGGCCAAGTCCGGCCGGGTCCCCCTTGTCCATGGATTAGTAGTAGCTCGGCTGGGGAACCATCAGATTGCACCGTAGCTTTAACAGGCTTAGTCGCCACAACTGCTGATAGAGGCAGCCCCCAGAAGTTGATAAACCAATATCCACTTAACGCGAAAGTTCGCGTCTTAAAAATCATTCAGTGAGTAGTAACGCGACCGTGTGAAGGGGTCGGTGTTGTCCCCACCCCTATTTCCGCAAAACATCTTCAACCTGCCCAACTTCCACCTCACCACGCCAACAGCACCCCCCCCACAAGCAACCATGGACAGACGATCTGTATACAGCGTTCCTGTGCTTAGGCCAGACTACAGCGAGGACAGCGAGGATACCCGTCAAGCGGTGCAAATTCAACTCGAGACCTTCATTCTCCAATTCCGCCTCGACAATGCCTTCATTTACAGGTGAGTGTGGCGCGCAACTTGGCAATATAGCAACTAACAAAAAGCATAGAGACCAAATCCGTGAAAATGTCTTACTCAAGCAGTACTATTGCGATGTCGACATTGGACACCTCATCTCCTTCAACGAAGAGCTTGCAAATAGACTTGTCACAGAGCCTACTGAAATCATTCCTCTCGTATGTCCATACAAGCCTGTCGATGTGCCAATGCTGACAGTAGATTAGTTCGAAGCTGCCCTAAAAAAATGCACACATCGCATCGTATATCCCTCAGTGAAGGACCCTAAAATCGAACCCCACCAGCTCCTCCTCCATTCCACAGCTGGTGATACATCCATTCGACAGTTGGACGCCATGACAATCTCGCGACTAGTTAGAGTACCAGGAATTGTTATCAGTGCCTCGGTAACTTCGTCCAAAGCGACAGAACTTCATATTCAATGTCGAAATTGCCATGCGACAAAGATCGTACCCGTGGGCGGTGGATTTTCTGGTGTATCGCTGCCCCGAGTATGTGATGCTTCAAGACTGGATGGGGATATAGCCGACCGATGCCCGATGGACCCCTACTTTATTGTCCATGAGCAGTGTAAATTTGTGGACCAGCAAATCATTAAGCTTCAAGAGGCCCCCGATCAAGTACCTGTTGGCGAATTACCTAGGCACGTCCTGATTACAACAGACAGATACCTGACAAATCGTGTCGTTCCAGGGTCTAGATGTATGATTACAGGAATTTTCTCAATTTTCCAGAATAAGCAATCCAAGGGCTCTTCGACAACCTCCGCGGTTGCTATTCGAAGTCCATATCTCCGTGCCGTTGGAATCCACAGCGATGTTGACCACACAGCGAAGGGGGGTGCTATTTTCTCAGAAGAAGAGGAGCAAGAGTTCCTGGAAATGAGCCGAAGACCGGATCTTTATACAGTGTTTTCAGATTGCATAGCGCCCTCTATCTACGGAAATAGCGACATTAAGAAGGCAATTGGATGCCTTCTATTGGGTGGTTCAAAGAAGATATTACCTGACGGGATGAAACTCCGTGGAGATATAAACGTTCTCCTACTCGGTGACCCTGGTACTGCAAAGTCTCAACTACTGAAGTTCGTAGAGAAGGTAGCACCCATTGCTATTTACACATCCGGAAAGGGTTCCTCCGCGGCAGGTCTTACAGCATCGGTTCAGCGTGATCATACAACTCGAGAGTTTTATCTAGAAGGAGGAGCAATGGTCTTAGCCGATGGTGGTGTCGTTTGTATTGATGAGTTCGACAAAATGAGGGACGAGGACAGAGTAGCGATCCACGAAGCTATGGAACAACAGACAATTTCTATCGCCAAGGCCGGTATTACTACGATTTTAAATTCTCGAACATCGGTCCTTGCGGCAGCAAATCCTGTTTTTGGACGTTACGATGACCTAAAAAGTCCTGGTGAGAATATCGATTTCCAAACTACGATTCTCTCTCGTTTTGATATGATCTTCATTGTTAAAGACGAACATGAGCGAGGGAAAGACCAGCAAATCGCCAAGCACGTTATGGGTATCCACATGGGAGGCCGAGGAGTGGAAGAACAAGTTGAATCAGAAATTCCTGTTGACAAGATGAAGCGATATATCAGCTACTGCAAATCGTAAGATGTCAGCATTATCTCGTTTGAACACAGCTAACAAGAAGCAGACGATGTGCACCAAGACTTAGTCCTGAAGCCGCTGAAAAATTATCATCTCATTTCGTCTCGATCCGGAAGCAAGTACACGCTGGTGAAGTCGAAACCAACCAGCGATCCTCAATTCCCATCACCATTCGTCAATTAGAAGCCATCGTCCGTATTACTGAGTCCCTCGCCAAACTCACACTTTCGCCCATTGCTAATGAATCTCACGTCGATGAGGCAATTCGCTTATTCCTCGCCAGTACCATGGATGCCGTGAACCAGGGTGCCAACCAGGGAAGCAAGGAGTTGAACGATGAGACGAACAAGCTAGAGGACGAACTCAAAAAGAGGTTGCCAATTGGGTGGAGTACTAGTCTGGCCACGTTGAAGAGGGAGTTCGTGGAGAATAAGGGGTATTCTGAAACCTCTTTGAACAGAGCGCTCCTGATATTGCAGAGGAGAGATACAGTGCAGATCAGAGGTCAGGGAAGTCAGGTGTATAGGAGTGGTGCTTAGGGAATTTATGAGATTGGTGCTTTGATTTGGTGGTGCATTAAACGTTCTCACAATGAGCTGGTGTTTGGAGTTTGGAAGGTCTATTGTCAAGTGGGCTAGGCAGGAAGATGATATGATGGGTAATCATGATGCACAATGTAGATGTAGTATTGACAAAAAAAGAAATATAACTCTTAAACACCATTCTTAGTTTTGTAAAGTTAGAAAACCTTCTACTTATGGCAGATGTTTATATCCTACCCTGAATACTCCGTACATCAGTACGCTACGCAAACCTCACCATTCCCATGCCTCATATTAGTAACAACACCACCTCTAACACAACAACAAGAGGAGCCAGATACGCTAAAAAAGATAGTGCACACATAGCCTTAGTTGCTCTGTAGAAGGTAACATTATACCAGTTTAAACACTTTTGAGTCTAAACTAGTTCTGGTCAATGAAGTGAGTTACTCAAATTGTTGTTGACATAATAGAATATTCTTGTTGGTAGAAACGGGGACTTTTTTTTTTGAAGATTTCTGGGTTGTTTGACCATGATGGTGATGTCTTATACTTCAATAGATCAAG
>JAJONI010001291.1:2673-13238 GCA_022190145.1 Pezicula rhizophila
CAGCGTATACACTTACTATTACCCAAATTCCCTATACCACTAAACTTAGAAGTCATCTTCTTTAGAAAGGGGCGAGTCATAGGCGCTGAGGCACAGACAATAGACAGATCAACCTCGATCGCTGTGGCAATGTCATAATACGTATTCAGCCATGTGATGTCCTCCGAATCGAGCTGCCGGATCAGTACAACGCGTGTAATACTGGCCGCAATAATAATGACGCCTAGCGAGAAGACGACTAGGAGCGCGACCTTCTCCACAGGGGGGATCCGCAGCGTTAATATCTTCGGTACAGCGATGGCCATTAACAGTGCGTCGGTGAAGGAGTGCATTCCCGCCGAGATATACAGTACGGGGAAGAACTGCATGCAGTGAGGTGGGTTGAGACCTAGTGTACCGATAGGCACTGGGCAGATGATGATCTGCCCGATGATGAGCGGGATGCTAAAGCTAGTAACAAAAATGAGGATCGCCCAGCAGATCTTAGCAGAGACAGTGTTGACAAATATGCGCATGTAAAAGACGATGATAGAGAGTTTGTTAAGCGTTAACGTTGTTTGGTAGGTAATCAGGATGCCGTAGGCGGTTTGGAAGTCTTTGTTAAGAATAGGTAGCGGGATGTTGTAGATATGAGAACCATCTCCGAACCGGGTAGCCACAATCCACAAGATAGTTAATGCCAAGGCACCTAGCTAAGTAGCCATCTTCTTAGTACGAAAGTCGGACTCCATTGTATATAAATGGATTGATCGTACCCATGAAAGAAAGTTCAAGGTATCCTCCCAACCCCAGATTCGAAGCATCACCCCCCGTGACCATATTCGCGCGAGCACAAAGAGGGTACATACGACCATAGGAACAGTGACACCGATCAAGATAGTGTCCCTATTCGATGGACCGGTGATCTCTTGCTACACAAATACGAGTTAGCTACAGAAGGCTGTTTTGCTTCCCACACGTAGAAGAGGGGGATTGAGTTATTGACGTACAGATGGAACATCCCGGGTGGATATGCTTGATGTAACCTTGGACAACATCGAATGCAATAGATAATAAAATGTAGCACAACTTTGGTGATTAAATAAGATCCTCCTCTACGTTTGCTAATTCTAGAATGCTACTCTGAAACTTTGTACCGCCAGATCAGACCACATAATCGCAAACGGCAAACGTATACAGTATATTTTACTTCAACTAAAATAATGCATGACTAGTATCACCGGAAACGAGTTGGCGTAACGGTAGAGGAAAGCGGTGAGATAGATCTAAAACGAACTTGTCAGCACCGGAAATGGAACTGCCTAAGATGTCATCTTCTTATAGACGAAATATGATAGAATTTCTCTAGATGTCTAACCTTAAAGACTTCGTGTCTTTTTCCCAAGATAATCGCCCTTAAAACAAAGAGATACGTGCAGCACCGTGGTTTGCTTCAATGGCTGTTTTCGTTACGGACCGGGCTTCCTCCACAATATTAAAATAATAGGTTTCCGATTCTAGACACTAACGTTAGCCCACGATATGCACTACCCGACTTCTGCGTATATCTAGTCCATATAAAGTCATCATCCTAGAACAGTGATAATAAATGGGAACTAGATGCTAATAGTAAACCTTAGCTATGCAGAAGATGTGCGAAAAGTCGTTACAGAATTTACTACACTATAGAATGAAATGGCTAAGCGCCATTTTTAGCTGCCTACTACAACATTTCAATTTTTAGTGCTTGCCCGAGTCATAACCTCTACAATTAACATATGTGGCGAGTAGTAGTAGTCAGCCGCTTTCCCTAAAAATAGCTAACCTCCAAATATGTACAAGGAAAGCACAATTTCAGACAATTTCTGCCCTGTGCCTCTAAGAGTCACCTTGTTAGTTACGATCCGAATCAGACACTACTTCTTCAGTTCTAGCACTAGGTGCTACTTTACCTCGTCATCATCCCTGAGCAATGAGAGCTCCTTAGACAGCCCCTGCGAAGGTGACATCTCTTACTACGCTGCTGGTCTAGGAGCATGTGGAAGTACTAGTGGAGACATCCAAAATGTCGTGGCCCTTCCCTATGGCCTGATTGGTCCTAAATCTAACGATAACCCATACTATGCCAAGACGATCACGATTGCCTGCATTACGGCCCGCAAGACTACTACAGCTACTGTGGTCGACAAGTGTATAGGGTGCGACGGCTTTTCCATCGACCTCTCTGCACTTGGCAGAGGCAGTCGAGACTCGACACCCGCAGCCGTCATTAATGATTTGTAGGATGGCTAAATATTTAGAGAGAATATTTAGGTGTGTTTAGTTTAGGTTCGCTTAAGACGACATAGCTAACAATCATTAAGAGATATCAACCAGAGCTGGTGACATTGGTGCTTGCTAGTTTTGGGGGCAATATGTGGAAAAAATAACACTAATGGGATTGATACTAGAAACCGATACCCGATACATACATAGCCCACATATCAAACATTTAACCTTTCACTCCAACTAATGCGAAACATTCCAACCTATTATGGTGATCATCATGTCGGCGCTACTCATTACCTTGGTCCCAAGCACTCTAGGCACTTCTATAATAGGCCTCTAGACGGGCTAGGGTGTCGGAATATCGCATTATTTACAGGCCGCAATAATTATATCGAATATAGAGGCGACAAGCTTAGACGACTTGATGAGATTATAATCTACTAGCACAAGAACATGTAGCCAGTTCGTTGTCGTGTCTTTGGCCTTATTAGCTCTCACACTATTAGGAAGGTTAACTAGCTACAAAAGGCGCTTAATCTTGTTAAGTCGCTTAGTCTACAGCTTTGTTAAATAATAAGCATCTTAGTTATCTTTTATTCTTACCTAAGCGTTCCTATTTTAGATAGCTACTAAAGATTTGATAAACGGAGACAATCATCTGTTGCATAGCATGATTATAACAGAGGCATAGCCCGGAGCGTAGCCTCTGATGGAACGGCCTAAGCATGCCTGAACTAGTACATTTTGAATTTCAATTTTCGGTCTTAATGTGCACGGAAGTGATACACTCCATCAACTAAATCGGCACCATCTCAACCACCGCCGACTCTGTCTTTTCATGCCTCGCCACCGACGCAATCTTCAGCCCAGCCTTCGCCGCAAGCTCGCCAAACGCTTTCTCACTGCGCACCTTGCCGCCAATGTTCAAGATGAACATGTCGACGGTGCTAGTGTAGACACTCGGCTGTTCAGGACGCAAATACTCCGCAATCAGCACGCGCGAGTCCTCTGCGCAGGCGGCGCGCACGTTCTTCAGAATCTGAAGGGCTTCGTGGTCGGACCAGTCGTTCAGGACCCGGCGTATGTAATACACGAGAGCACCTAGAGCGGTCGGTTAGTTTAATTCCCAACCTTGAGGATTGGGTTATCTCGAGAGTGGGGGAAGGGTTCGATTACCATACCTTTGGTGGGTTGTTCCCCAAAGATGCTGTGCCCAGTCTTCTTCACTGGGCCCAAAACAGCAGAATCCTTGTGCTCTTCCACCGCCTCAGCAATAACATGCGGCTGATCCTGCAAAACACACCTGGCCGCAGGAATCGCTGGCGTCTCCTCCAAAATAGCCTTCAACGCCTGGCCCTTTCCCCCAGCAACATCAACAATAAGCTCCCTCTTCTCCCCACCAGCAGCATCCCCGGCGGCATACGCAGCCACCCAGCCAAAATCATACACCCCGGTGACAGGAATATCACCATCAATAGCCATTGCGCCATTCATCCTAGTCGCCAACCCCGGAATCGCCGCCATGATCTCGTACGCCGTCTTATCAGGCATGCCCAGCGCAAACCCGCCCGGCGAGCGATTCGATCTAGCCGGCTCGGCGAGTCCGTTCGCCGCGAAGTAGTCTGGCCACCGCGTCGTCGGCCCCATGAAGAAGTCGAAGAGGTACGAGTAGAATTGCGCAACGCGGTGGTCCGTGAAGGCCTTTGACGCCGGTGTATGCGCCACACGGCCGGGTGCCGGGGATGTTAGCACGCCGACGGCGAGGAGGAAGGCCGCGAAGCGCTCGATGAGGTTGTACTCGACGCTCAGCTTTGCCGTGAGGTCCTCGAGGGAGATTCCCTCGTCTGGGATGGCGTCGAAGATGCCGTGCTCGACGAAGACGCGCATTACGCCCATCTCGGCCATGGAGGCAAAATATTTGCCAATTGGCGTCTCGGCCAGGGAGAATTCGGCAGCCATGTTACTGTAAGTAGAAGTAGGTACTGGGTACTGGATAGATAGATGGAAAGCAACACTAAATAAAGGTGATGGATGGTCTAAAGAATTCACGACTGTGCGAAGATATTAAATAAGTCTACAAAAGCCAAGAAACCATATATATACAATAAACAAGACTACTAAGTAAGACTTACTTGGTCCAAGTTGATATAATTTAACCCTTGGCATCTGTGCGTAATGTAATCCTCTTAAGGTTCTGGCAGGGACCCACGCTACACAAAGTCAGTCCCTCCTTCGTACCGGCAGTCCCGTCCTGACTCGATTCATCAATAATAATTGGCCCCAACATAATTGTTTGTGCTCCAATATACGGAGGTCACGGCAAAAAGTTACCTGAATCGCAGGGGTAATACGCTGTGGCTAGGCGGCTAGGCGGCTAGGGCCTGTAGCAGCATACTCTATAGGCTCCTGTTCCCCGGGAATAGGTAAAGGACCCTGTAACTACTACTAAGCCCTTATTTCCGGGGTATTAACTAGCCTGTAACTGATTCTAATAACTTTTTGCTGTGATCTTCGTACTCCGTACAATATACATTCTTTATTGAGGCTCAACATCTAGTAGGCGATCATCGAACCGCTAGTGACAGCACTTGTCTTCCCAAACGCATCCCTAACAAGCTCCTGGGCCCAATTTGGCAACCCCTTCAGCCACGAGATAGGCGCCGCAACACTAGGAATAAAGAGCTGCGCACCGCGCCGGCTTATAATCTGCCTCACAATAACCTCCGCCACCTCCTCCGGCATCAACATCTTCTCAAGAATCTTCGGGTCCTGGCCACTCTTCAATATCGCATCCTCAATCAACGGCGTGCGCACCCAACTCGGATGCGCAATCGTAGTCTTGACCCCCGCCGCCTTATACCAGATCTTCAACTCACTCGTAAGACCCTCATGGAACGCCAGCGCCGCAGTTTTAGTCGCTACATAGTCCGCATTGGCCGAGTTCGTCAGGAACGAGTTGACGCTCGCCACCGTCACGATGTGGCCTTTGTTCTTCGCCACCATGTCCGGGACGAGCTGCTGGACTAGCCGCCAGTGCGAGAGGATGTTCGTGTCGAAAATGCGGCTGAGGAACTCGCTTGGGGTTTTCAGAATTGTGTGAGAGCCTGTGATGCCGGCGTTGTTGACGAGAATCGAGGGATGCCCGAGCTCGCTCCGGATTTTATCGGCGGTTTCTGCTATTGCTGTAGGGATGGAGATGTCGCACCGGAAGTATGTCAGCAGGTCGTTGGATGTGAATGCCTCGGGCGCATCCTGCACGTCGAGCACTGCCACGCGGATCCCGTGCGAAGTGAGAGCCTCTGCGATGGCTTTGCCAATCCCACTGCATCCTCCGGTGACGACTGCGATTTCAGAGGGCCAGTTCCAACCATGACCTGCGTGTATCTGCCAGTTATTTGTGGCCCATGCGTTTAGAGCTGTGTTGGTCTTCCTGATCACACCCACGGCAGCTAGAAAACCCAGGATGCGTATTAGATTGCGTAGGTCGATGATGTGGGAGAGAGATGTTGCTTCCAACGCATTTTTCCATGTCTGTTCTGGCGTGTACAGCAGCAAGCCGAGAAGAGGACCGGTGACCATTGGCTCGAACGCGCATTTGGCGATAAGGGCTAGCCCTCTAAGAGGGAGGTCCACGAGTGCAGGCATGGGATTTCTTAGCAGTCTGGTTACAGGAGACAGAGATAATTACCAGGACCACCGACAGCCTCAAAAATGTGAAGCTTGAGTGTTACGATGTGAGTTGCATGCCTGTGTGAAAGGTACCTCACTTGAGTGGCTCGGCCATTCTTGAAAGAAGCTGTGTCTTAATAAAGTCAATAGAAAGTGTCTTAAAAGCAGCACAGGAGAGGCATTTTATGGTTGGTTAGGAACCCCGGTCGCATAGAACCAGGTAATATAATTTAACCTTGAGTTAGATTATTACCCTTGACCCGAAGTATAAACACGATTCAGGGACCTTCTAGCCCCACAAACCCAGATACGTCACTGTCCAGGGCCCATCGCTGCCACTAAAGTCTCTAAAATCGTAAAGTGCTCGGGTTGATGGACCATGGACAGCATCTGCGAATTTCAATACAACACAGTCAAAATGTCTTTCTGGGACCAAATCCACAGCCGCCTCATCTTCCAAAGCGGCATTGGCTTCATATACCGCCAACTATTCATGCACCCTCCTCCAATCGCAGCAGAAGTCAAACTTGACGGCCAAACAGCCATAATCACCGGCTCAAACACCGGCCTAGGATTCGAAGCAGCACGGCAGCTCCTCCAGCTAGACCTCTCTCTACTCATCCTAGCCGTCCGGTCCCAAGCCAAAGGCAATGTCGCGGCAGAAGCCCTCCGCAAGGAGTTTCTACACGCCCAAATCGAGGTCTGGATCCTAGATATGGAAGATCCCGAGTCTGTCTCTGCATTTGCCATAAAATGTCAGACTCTGGGTAGGATTGACATGGTCATTCTCAACGCCGGTGTGCAGAACAAGGACTGTGTTGTCTCAGTCAAGACAAGAGAAGAGCAGACTTTCCAAGTCAACTACCTCTCGACAATCATGCTGGCTGTGCTTCTCCTGCCGATACTGAAAGCCAAAGGGGGCCTGGCAGGAAAGCCGGCTAAGCTCACGGTGGTGACATCGACGACCGCATATTTTGCGGATTTCGACCTCGAGAAACCAATTTTACCACAGTTTGACGAGAAGTACGATGTTACGAAGTGGTATTCACGAGAGAAGTTGCTGCAGATGATTTTTGTGAGAAGACTGGCAGCGCTGGTTAACTCCGATGAGGTGATTATCAACACGGTTTGTCCGGGGCTGGTTGGAGATACGGAAATCTGGCGTAGCTTGAATACAAGTGCTGTCCTGAGGTATATGTTCTCGGTTTACTTCGCTTTGTTTGGTAGAAGCTTGGCAGAGGGTGCCAGCACGTACGTTCATGCCGTCGTGGTCGCAGGTCGAGAAAGCCATGGAGGCTTCTTGAGTGAGTGGGGAGTACGCCCGTAAGTGGTAATCCACGACAATGCGCTTCGACCAATTTTTTCGCTGACATTGTGCTAGATATCCGGTTGTGATGTATTCCAAGCGTGGTGAGAATTTGGAAAAGAAAGTCTTGAGCGAAACCAGAGAGAAATTGAAATCGATGAACGTCTCACATGCTTTAATGCAGGATTTCTAGTCAAGAGGTTGCAATCAAGTTACCCAATTACAATATCAGAGGCTTCTAATATTATTAAAAAGCAAACAGACCTCCCGGCCTTGAGTTTCTTGACTTTCATGCCCGGCTTTAAAGCGGCAGGTACCTGAGTTCCCGCATATTTCCCACCTCGATTCTTCAAACACGAATATTCTAGTCCGACTTCAACTTCTCTGATCTGAGAGTAAGTCTCACATTCAAAGGCGGGTGCACGTAAGAAGCGCGCACGCGTTGATCATGCCATGGTTTCTCAACCCACTCGCGGTCCACGAGCTCAACATCGTACTTCCACAGTAGTCGAGCCATTATTTGCTTTATCTCAGAATGTGCCAAACTAGTAACATGTTCTCAGTTAGTGAACTATCTCGCATTGATATCGGAGATGCAAATAGTCAAAGGAGGAGGTATTGGCTTACTTCTGACCGATACAGCTGCGTTTCCCTGTCGAGAAGGGCTGGAATGCTACTTTCTTGTCTCCTTCGAAGCGAGGATCCCCAAGCCAACGCTCGGGAGCGAAGACTTCGGGCTCGGTGAAGTTGGCTGGGTTATGGTACATTGCCCAATGCCAAATGTCCACACACGTCTAGGGTTTGTGCACAGCAGTCAGCGAGGTATCCAGGCTTTCATACATAAAATTGCTCTTGAGACTTACTCCTCCAGGAAGAAAATGCCCACCGACGACCTCGCCATGTCGCTGGATCAGTCGCGGCACAGAGCCTACGGCGGCCGGGTAGATACGCAGGGTCTCGTCTATGACAGCCGTGAGATACTTGAGACGCTGCGCACTGAGGAGTGTGATCTGATCTTCGCTGTCGAAAGATGAGTCGATCTCCTCTTTTAGCTTGGCGAGTATCTCAGCATGGGTGCAGAGTAGATAAGTTGCCCCGGCGAGTCTAACTCAAATCATGGTCAGTTTTTGAACATCACCGGGAGGGGGTCCGTCATACGCGATTGCAGTCGTTTCGGACCCGGCTACGACGAAGATGCTCGCGTTATGGCAGATTGCTTCAAAGGAAAGGCCCTATCACCCCAGACCATCAGTTTCTTGACCAGGTTTGGTTTGGCATCCAGAACAGCGTTGTGGATTCACTCACTTGTTTTCCCTGAGCATGGTCAGGCTTCATACCATCAATGAAGTCCGGCCGACTTGGCTCCAAAGCCAAACGCTTCCCGACCTGCGTACGCATGAACATATTATGCTTCGCAATAATCTTCGCAGCAAGCAGCTTGACAAGCGGGCCCACCATGGACTCCAACAACGGATACGCCCGCCGAAAATGCGCCATATCATGCTGGGCAACAAAAAACTCCAAGATGGTGGCGATCCACGGGTGGAAGTCCCTCCGCTCCATGTTCCCGAAGGACTCGCCGAAGCTGAGATCGCCAATGATATCGAACGAGAAGAAGTTGAACCACTTGCCCAGGTCAAGGGATCGTCCCTCGGCGCAGTGGTCTTCGAAGCAGCTGAAGAGGTGGTCGACGTGGTGGCGGATGAGAGGCTCCTGGCGCTGCATGCCCTGCGCCGAGAATGCCGGGGCCAGTAGATGGCGCTGGTGCGTGTGGGACTCTGTGTCGGCCCCGATGATGCCAGCGGCGACTTCGGCTACGAAGCCTGGGTGCTTAAGGTTCTCGGGCTGGCCGGGTTTGCGGTGCCCGTAGACTTCTTTCCATGCTGTTGCGTGGAGACATGACACGGAGTCTGGGCTTGTGCGGACGACGTCGCCGTATTTTTGGTGCAATGCGAGGATTTGTTTGTGCGGCGTGCCAGACCATGACAGCAAGAGGAGTGGGATGGGCGATATAGACGACAAGAAAGGTCCAGGTACTTTCTTAAGTGGATTGAAAAAGACATTGTATATGACGGACCATAACGTATGTCCCAAGGCCTGTGACGCAGGTTAGTAAAGATGTATTGGACGTGCTATTTGCTTGGAAATATTACCACGCATAGAACTACTTCTATCACCACCCAAATTGAGAGGAGCTCTTGATATTCAGTGATCCCATGTATGGACCATCTCGTTGCGGAATCCATCACGCGCACATGGAAGAAAGATTGGTGTGAATGCTCTGTCAATGTGTATAAGAAAAGTGGATTTTGTCAACCTCTGATTCCTCGGAGCATGGGATTCGTGAGGATGACGGTGAGGATGACGGCTTAGTATTTAGTAGTCAGCATGACTCCGCCGAGCCGTATGTCGCATGTCTGCTCAGTGTTTCCCACGACCAGCTAAGTTGCGGGCGGAAATCCATTACTCCACCGCCGACGCATGGCACTAGACTAGATGAATACCACGATTAGCCTTTCCACTTGCCGACAACCATAAACACCCGGCATGCTATTTGTCTCCATTGTTACTTGTTTGTAGAAATTTAGAACGTTTCTTTCTCTCCTTCCAAAAGGCCATTAGTGTAACTAAACTCGATATGGTACCGGTACAACTTCTGTGTACCGGCAGCGGATTTTGATACACCATTCTCTCCCCCAAATCAAGCAGGCCAGATGAGTGAATTATGAGTCGTACTTCGTATACTCGACTCGATTCATGGTTTCCACTTTGTTGCACTGGCCAAAAACTGGTCTGTTGTAGAAACCAGGGCCTACGTATGTAGGTCCACCCTTAAATAAAGGTTATTTAGTGGGTAGGTTCATCCTTAAACAAAGGTTTATTTAGTGGGTCGGTCCACCCTTAAATAAAGGTTATTCAGTCGGTAGGTCCACCCTTAAATAAAGGTTTATTTAGTGGGTAGGTGGATCCAGCGTTAGGGGGGGTGGTAGTCACTACCGGTCTGTAGCATTATGCCGAGCATCCGGTGGATTCTCCTGTAGTTGTATTCTACCGGAGATATCCCCGAACTGATGCTAATGGCTGTTTGCGAGTCAGGTTGTGGTCCGTCTGCTGGTTTTAGCGAGCTGTAGGAATTAAGCTTTAGAGGCTGAGGCTGAGCCTACAATTACAGTAATTGTCGCGTCGCTTAGGAATAGGGGCAGATGATAAAAGTTGTCCTTTTTATACTAGGTTACTTTGTATTAAGAGTAATAATCTAACTTTTTCTACCTAGGTGTAAGGCTTATATAAGTTAGATGTGTAGTAATTACTACTTTATTAATTTTCTTTATATTAAATTATA
>JAJONI010001292.1:0-13228 GCA_022190145.1 Pezicula rhizophila
CGTACAGGCCTAAACTAAATATAGAGTCTAACTTACTAAAGTCAAAAATTTATAAAATAATTAATAATAAAAAAGAATAGGACTTACATCCAAAATAATACTAAGTATTAAACTTTTAAAACTGTTGAAGATTCTTCAACGTAGTACTACAGTTAAGAGTACTTCAGCCTGTGGATTCGGCGTGCTAGAAATCAATGTAGAAAAAAACTCTTCAGAAAACAGAGGTCAAAGTCTTAAGGTTTCGCGGTATTCTGTTCGGCGTCGATCAAGAATCCTGTTTCATTTTTGGGCTGCAAGTGACCCCATACAGAAATGTTTTCTCGTTTTCTCGTTTATTAGAATAGGAAGTTCCGGCAAAGGTGGGTCCCATTCGTAAGACAACACCTGATACCAAGAAGGATCGTCCGGGTTTACAACCACTAATCGTCGGCAATAATGAATTGTTCCTTCAGGTAAGGTACAGGGTTGGGGATGAACTAGTCTGTTGCAACATCGTTGCTGGTTGCCGCTCGTCCATCGGGATAGCAGGATCATCACGAGTATTGCCCAGTTTGTCGACCACAGCAGCGAGTTCGTTCCTCAGTCAGCAACTCTGCCTCTTGCCCTTTGGTTTGGCCTCGTTCTCGTTCCCCTTTGTAGAAGGGCGACGCCCAGCGGCATCCTGCGCGCAGAATTTGGTATCTCAGTACCAACATCTGTGAGCCTCAAGAATCCCATATCTGTGGATTGATGCCCAAGACATCCCGTTAACCGATTTCTCAAAAGGGTATCAATTTTCGTAGAAGGTTGTCATGTTGAAGGTTGCCAGATTCGATTTCACGTAACATGGCTAATCAGGTTCTACACGTGACGCATACAACAAAGTCGGATTTCCCTTTTGTATTTTCTTCTGGCTAGTATAAATAGAGAACTTTGCTAGTTCAAGATTCAAATTTGAAGTAGAAAGTTATATTTATTGCACAGAGGTGTGGCTAGTGACAGTCATGTGACTGCCCCCCTTTGCTGCGCACTTGTTGCTTTGCTTCTATGCGTTGCTCTCTGTAACCATCTAGCAATGTCATATAGCTCTTTGTGGCGTCGATCATCTCTAGAAGGCCGTGTGAGGCTGAAGGAGTTCCACTTTTAAGGCTGTACGTAACTGGCTTTGAGCTTGTAAAACTACCCCACCGTCATTCCTTGCTAGAAGAGATCCAACAGGTCTGTAATGGTTAGATCTGGTAAACATTTTCACGTATTCTTTAGTCTTTCCCGTCGTAATGCGCCGCAGACCACTCTTCCTTCTTCCGATTAGACTTGTGTGAAACCACTGCAAGGATACTTACTTTAGAGACCACAAATACAATTAGAGATTACAATGCTTCTAATTGCTCAGGTTGAATATGCAGCACTTTAGATGAAGAGTTGATCGGTATCCAACCGTATATAAAATATACAAAACACACTGTGCCAGCTTCCTTGAAATATCACACATTCATCAATACCCCATTCCTCTATCTGGAGAATGAGCATGCGACCTGCAGCCATTACCCACCTCATTCGCCGGTTCCCCACAGCAGGCATAGACATGCCAGTCAGAGTCATCAGGAAGTTTTGCCTGCTCCTCTTTACTCAACGGACAATCTCCAGCGATATATGTCCCTTCTACTTTCTGTTAACGCTCCTCTTCCACGCAGTAATAGAAATAAGAATCTTACCATCGTGAGTACAACATGCCTCATCATCATTCTCATCCTCATTATATGTCTGGCCACAATACCTACATTCAAATTCATTTTCGTTAAAATCTTCCTCCTCATCCTCTTCTTCCTCATCATAATCATAGTGATATCCATCGTGACGAACTTTCGGCATATCAGCATCCTCCTCACTATCAGACAAAACCACCACCGGCGACCCCTGTAACCCATTACTCTTCCCCAAATCCCGAATCCTCTGCTCAACAACCCCAATACTCCTCGGCGCAGCAAGTCCAATCTCCCTCTCCAAATCAACAGCCCTCGACATGCCTCCCACATAGCCCTCTTCATCATCACGACTAATATCCTCCGCCTTCCGTTTCCTCGATACCCTATCTTCGTTCAATTCTCCCAAATTCCTGGTTTCGTCGACAACTAACGTCTCGGAATCCGTCGCAGCATCTTCGTCATATTCATCCAAGGCGAGCAGTTCCAAGGCAAGGACTCGGGCGGCTGGGATTTCGGCACAGATGTTTTTTAGGAGGAGACGGAGGGAGGTTTCGTCGCAGACGTCGAGTTCGCGCTCGAGGAGTGGGGATGGGTTGGCCATTATGGTATGTTGTGCTAGGTTGGGTTGGGTTGTGAGGTGAGGTGTGGTGAGTTGTTGATTATTGATAGTTGTCGGCTGTTCATGGTTTGGAGGAGTTAATAATCGCGCGCCCGTGAGAGCGAGGGCGGGAGCGGGGGTGGACTCGCTGACGCTGACGCTGGAGAAGGCTGAAGGGTTTAGCGAGTAAGCACTATTTTTCAGGGGTTGATGGGGGTCTCGCTTGAAGAATTGATTCCGCGCCTCTCCCCCCCCTTTTCTCGGTAAACACTGGTGCATGAAAGAATGGGTTTAGAAGATAAGATTGGAAGTGGGGAGACTTTGGAGGAGAGGCTTTTTTGAGCTGCCTTTTTTCCTAGTTGGTAATTGATTGGTAATTTATGATTTGTGGTTTTTGATGAAAAGTGCCTTATAGAGAAGGGTCCTACCTAGGGTACAAGTAAAATTAAGCACGAACATGCACTCCTCTTTCTGCAAAGGAAATGAATAAAGTCTATAGTTTTCCAATAACTTTGCCGTAAGACATATTGCATCTCTATAATAGTAAATCAAGATGTTCTATACATGCATATTCTGAAGCTCGATGTCTCGAGATCTGAATGACTGTTGCGAATTGTGTTGTGAAAAGGTGCGTCCCATCTCTGAGATCCAGCCCCGGCAGATGGAATATCGCACCTTCCCAAACAACAACCACAACCACAGCCATGTACCTTCCTCCTTCCAGGTCGCCAACTACCAACCACCAACGACGAATCCTAGTAACCTAGTACCCTCCAATCCCTTTCCTTTCTTCCACATACACATCCTCCATCTTGATCAACAACCAACGACAAAATCTCTCCAAACCAAACATGCCAGGAATCCACCATCGCCAGCTTCACAACTACATCCGGTCAGAGTCTAGCATTCCATCGAATCCTAGGTCCGTGCTAGGCCGCACAGTCATGGGCAGTGGCTGGCGGGATATGTTCTGCAGACCGAGATACGGGAGTTATGACAGATGTGTGCTTCGCTGCTTGTGCGGGGGCAGATCAAAGAGATTCTTCTTGTGGGGCTTTTATTTTTTTTAAACAATCGATGGCTCAAAATTTCTTTCTTGTGCTGTGACAATTGCACATGATGGCTTTGCAGCAAAACAATGTTGCTTTCTCGCTTTTTCTCGACCAGGACTCCTTACTCCTGTAGTAGACAATAGATATAAAACATTACAAGGTACCGACATACCCCAGACTGATAGGGGATGTCTTTCTACACTTATTTCTTGTATATACGTGTTGGTGGGCCCAATGGCCATGATATTTCCATGCTCTCCGAGTTGTCGGGCTCGGCGGTCTCCTTGCTCTTCAACTTTTCTGCCAACCACAAGCGGGCGAGACTCCATATTCGCTCATTGTACCCATAGACTAGTGCATTTGCTAGTCCGACGAACTGTGTGCTCGCTTGTGCTATCATCAAGAACCGACTGTGATGCCCAGTCAGTTCTGCGAGCCTATTGAGTATGCCGGGAATCCAGAGCACAACGTAACCAATCGGATAAGCATTAAGAATAAGAAGTTTCTGTATGTGGCATTCGCGGGAGGTTACGGCCGTTGGTGGGTAATAGGTGGGCGAGATAGTCGTGGTAACAAGCGTTGGTGGTGGACGTCGGATCAATGCAAGAGGATCACGAGTCAATAATGGTGAGGATTCTTTGGCACACGGCCATGTTGGGTTGCTGGTGAGTGGTGATCCGTGAGGATGAAAGGTTTGTGTTATGTGAAAGTAGGGAGAGAAGGGTGTTGTTGGTTCCTTGTCTTTTATCTTTGCTTTTGCTATATCCTTTGGATGTGTTTCAAAGGTGAGGAAATATTCATCATCTTCGTACCAGGGTTTCCCCTTAGGCTCTTTGCGGATCCATCTTCCATGGTCTTCCTCTGAAATCTCGAACTCATCGTGGACATAAAGATTTCTGCCTATCTCTTGAAGCTCCTCATCAACGATTGACATGGAATCTGACCAATGTTCGATACGAACAGTATTCAATCCCTCGTTGAGCATTGCTATATGACGCTGGGCTGCGAAGTGACGATGCATGTAGATAAAAAGGTACGAGAAGAGAATGATAACTATAGAGATTATAGCGATGCGCCAACCGTGACCGAGAGCATAGCGAAGACCCGGCTTTTCGGAATCAAGCCAGCACCAGTTCCCGCTGACGGGCTTATAGTCATTGAGAACGAGACCAGTGAAACCTAGAAGAACATTAGCAAAGTAATTGATGAAGAGGCAAGCCCCGGTGACTAGGGCGCGATATCGGTACTTACTTGTTATTGACGGCACTAACCAAATACCTAAAGACATGAGAATCTTCTTGGAGCGTGTCATTTCTGGCTGGTAATTCCACTTGCGTAATGTGATAACCGTCGCCACAGAAATGAAGAGTATGGCGAAATCAGTGCCCTTGGTGAAGCTCAGTAAACGTGTTTCTACTTGAAGCAAAGACAGCGGCGTACTTGAACGGTGAGCTGACCAATCCACCCATTCAATGAACAAGCAGCTCCAGCAGGTATTGAGCCATGACTTAAAGCGTATATGCCTGAGATAGTGTTGTTTGTAGAGTTGAAGAAATCTGAGATTCAACATATTAGTATCTTCCATCAATTCATTGTCGTCCAGATAGTACTTACCCGCAGCAGCTAGATTCAAAATCAAGGTATGTCTGAAATGTCTGCGAGGCGGGAGGACCAAGTAGCATATGAATATAAAACCTGATGCAAGCATAGAAAGCACGCTGCCCACCAATGTGGGGATAGCAACTGCGAGGTCCAGCATGGTGTTTAGGTGTGGGGATTGGCGGGAAAAAAGGAGATGATATTGTAAAAGAAATCTATACAAAGACGGCACAATGACAACAAAGGGAAGTTATTTGCTGTGCGGCTGCTGTTGATATAAAAAAAAGCGAGCAACAAGACTTTCATTTCAACCCAGCGAGATTAGTTCGGTCTCGTAAAGGCGGTACCATCCGCACCCGTCGATTAAACCTAGCGTCTACGGCCATAGCGTAGATGATTCCTCGAGCACTGGAATATACACGCTCCATGAATAATGGTCACTCATCGCAGACAGATGACGAACTCTACACTGTAAAAGCGTTGAAAAACCTTAAACTCCTCGGTATCCTGGGTATCCTACTGCAGTTGAAGCTCGGACTTAACCGAGGAGGAATGGTGGAGGAACGGTGGCGAGAAAAAATTACACTGTGGGGACAAAAAAATCCGGGGCACTATCGCCATTGATACTGTACTATGAAGTTTGGGGACATGAGAAGCACGGACGTATGGTTGCTCTCCTCGGTTGCTGTAGCCGAGAAATGTTTGTTGTGGTTGTACCTTTGAGTTGGCCGGAAACTCTTGGGGTCTGGTAAAGTGTTTAGGCTTAGCCGTTCTCATGCAGGGGGTAGTGTGTTGTTGGGCGATTTACTTGTGAGCACAAAGCTTATGTTGCAGTAGTACCTCCGTATTGATTAATGTGTTGTTGAAATAGACTTTGTAGTTAGTGTAGTTCAGGAAGGAATAATAGTTAGCGAAAGTTACTCCTTCAAAGTTGAAACATAGCCGACCTCTGCTCGGTTAACTCGTGGCCTCCGAGATGTTTCAGCCGGACGGCCGTACACAACAAACTAACTAAGCGAGTACTAACTGGCAGCGAACGCGAACTGTTTTGGCACGGTGCTTTCACTGGCCAGAGCTTGAAAACCTGGGGGATAGGCTGATCGTCTAAGACATTGAACACACAGTTCATCTACCGGCAGCCTGAGATGCCGACGAAGAGGCGGGAAAATCCTGAAGGTGCAAAGTGTGTGTTGTATGAAAATCGTTCATCTTAAGGAAGCGAAACACAGAGACTACCCTTGGGCCAAAGGGTTATAGTTTGATGGAATAAGTATTTCCTTCTAGCACTTAGAAGAACGGCACCACCAAAGTTTAACCGTGAACTTTGAAGCTGGTGGGTGTCCTGTAGACGCAAACTGTGTCCTGACAAGTCAGTTGGTCTTTGGTAACGCATATGCTAAATGAAAAGCTACAACACATATTTAATTTGGTCTGCGTCCCAACAGTGTGGATGGATGCATAAATCTTGTGACGACATACCAAGTCTGTACCTACTTTGGGCAACTAGTGTACAACCCAGCGTGGCAAAGAAGGGGAAAGAGTATGAGAAGTGCCTCACCCGCAACTCTAAAGACGCAAAGCAAAAAGTTTATCGTCCATAGTTTCCATCCTTGATCGCCAATTAACACTGATTTGGTCGAAATTGCGAAGTTATCCTCCGATATCAATTTGGTAATAGATCGTCATTCTAATTGTTTAATATATTGGCGCATACTGGCGAAATATTTACTCTGGCCCGTGGGGCAGTATGCGCGTGAAATTCTATAACGCCACGAAGTCGTCAAGTTCCTCTGTGCTCTTTTGTGGTCTGACGCCTTATATCACTCATGCTAGGCAATTTGTGCCGTCGATGGCCACAGGAAGGCTTGATGCCATGAATTCAAAGTCTCCGGGATCCCGAAGCCCCCGAATGAGCCGTCTCTTGGTCATAGGATTGCTTGTGTGGTCCACTGAGGTTAGATTATATCTTTGACTTCCCATGACTTTATGCCTCATGCCCACTTGTCACAACAGCGAAGTTATGCACAAAAAACTGATGCTTTCAAAACTCTAGGCTGCGTATCAGGTAATATTCCAAATGCTCCTTCACCTGCCTCGTCCCATGGCTATGAAAACTCAGTTCCTGGGCGACGAACGAGCTGTGGATAGGAAAACCTCCATAGCCGTGGCTCGCCTAAATAGTATTTATAATGCACGGTTCTTGTAGGGCTCTATAAGGAGAGCCTCGGTATCGTACTGAACCTATAATAGCCACACCAACCTCGTTCTGCTTGCAGCAAGCATTTGCTCACCACATTGATCTATTTTTGCTGAGGAGAAGTATAACCGAATGTCACCAGAACACCCTTCATGCACCATGGGGACTTGGCATAGAAAGACTTCAAGAGTTGTTTAGAGATAACGATCTCGGAATCCTTGTCGGTTATAGCTGAACATATTGTTAAAATGTGGGACAATAGACCAATCGAGACCGTTGGGCGTAGGAGTTTAGGCATGAAATAGGCGACTCAGTACCATTGAAACACTCCTGCCAAACCATTATGGCCACATGACAAATAAGCTGACTGCTAGAGTAATGGTAAAAATTGGTGTATTCGCTGTTGCCTTTTGTACACGACTTCATAAAGTCTCTTCCGCCTATCCTGCGCTAGAAGTCGGTAACTCTGCCATTATAACTCCAATCGCCACTGTTCTCTGTACTTCCCCATCTAAGTGGCTCATTCTTCGGCCCCCCAACCTCTCCAGTCTTTGGATTCACATCACCCTCAAACTCTGGCTGTGCGCCTCTCCTAATATCCGGATGTAATTCCTCTCCCTTTCCTGTAGCAGCTATGCGAGCGTCCATTGACTCAACTTCGGCATCCTCCTTTGATAATACCGAGGCTGGGCTTTGGTTGATTTGTGGTCTTTGTCGGGATGGAATTGATTCCAAGGTAGATGAGGCTGTTGGATTCGTAACTACTGATGGATTTGGTGTGCTGAATGCTCCAGTAGAGAGCTTTTGTAAGCGCTCGAATTCTTCTTGCTCCTTGGGCGGGAGACGCGGTGGTGCTGGCCCGGTTGCGAAAGCAAGGGACCTTGACGAATGGCTGAACAATCGGCGAGAAGGGAGAAGAAATCTGGTAGGCAGGAGGCGCGACATTATGAGATTAGGATACTGTTTACTGCGAATGCAATGAAGGGAGAAAGGAAACAAGCTTGTGGTAAACAAAAGAGAGGACGACGGGATGAGAGAGCTGGCGAGCCTCCGAGCCTCGCTATCGGAATGTCCTCTCGAAATTTAATCCCTGTACTCCGTACTCGTAGATGATCCGGATTATCTTGCCCCGGGCGTGCCCCACTATAAAATTGAGGGGCGTTGATAACAGCCAAATATTGTTCCTGCCCTGACTCACTGTAAATTTACTAGCATTCTAAAATAAAATCAACATCTCCCTCTTCAACATCCTCAATTGACCTAACATTCTACACGCGCAAGACTCGCAATCATGGAAGGACTCAAAAACACCTTTGCGAAATGCAAGGAGCAGGGCAGAGTAGGTTTCCACACCCCAATGACTGGACAATGGCGGGGTGGCTATTGTTCACCTGGGCGGCCTTGCTAATCTTTACAGCCCGCCTTTGTTACCTACGTTACGTCTGGATACCCCACAGCCGCAGAGACAGTAGATATATTATTGGGAATGGAAGCTGGTGGTTCAGGTCAGGATACGGTCCATTTCTATCTAAGAACGGTCAACAGTGACTCACCACCACATATACAGACATCATCGAGCTTGGAATTCCTTTCACAGACCCAATTGGAGACGGGCCCACGATTCAGGTTGCAAATACTGTTCGTAATCACGCTCAAGCATAATATATAACGCCAATTGCTCATTCGGTGTATAGGTAGCGCTTAAGAACAAGGTCACAATCGAGTCAACACTGCAGGTGGTACGCGATGCACGAAAGAAAGGTTTAAAGGCACCCGTGCTTTTCATGGGCTACTACAACCCTATGTTGAGCTACGGCGAAGACAGATTGTTGAAAGACTGTCGCGAGGCTGGCATCAATGGTTTTATTATCGTGGATCTGCCTCCTGAAGAAGCCATAAGCTTCAGGGAGTTTTGTAAAAGAGGAGGGTAAGTACCAAAAGCTCTCATACTTGCCCACTACTAACAGTTAATTCTTGCAGACTATCATATGTCCCTCTCATCTCACCTGCCACTTCCGAAGAACGAATGAAGACTCTGTGCAAGCTAGCTGACTCATTTGTCTATGTTGTATCACGAATGGGTGTCACTGGTGCAACGGGAACATTGAATTCCGGTCTTCCAGCTCTACTCAAGCGCGTTAAAGAATACTCTGGCAATGTTCCAGCTGCAGTAGGATTTGGTGTTAGTACACGCGATCACTTCTTGAGCGTGGCCAAAATTGCAGATGGTGTAGTCATCGGAAGTCAGATTATCACCACGCTGAAGGATGCACCAGCTGGACAAAGAGCTAAGAAGGTCGAGGAGTATTGTGCAGAAGTTTGTGGACGGAGAAATGATCCAAGCACAAGGGAAGTTGGTATCATCGAGACATTACACGAGGCTCAAGAACCAAATGGCAAGACTGTCCAGGTTGACCACATCATTCCCGCTACCAATGGCGAGGCGGATCCCAAAGCCATTCCTTCACGCTTCGGCGAGTATGGAGGTCAATACGTCCCAGAATCTCTGATGGATTGTCTTTCTGAAGTTGAGGAGGGCTTCAACAAGATCAAGGATGATCCAGCATTCTGGGAAGAGTACCGCACTTACTACCCGTGGATGGGACGCCCTGGACAGCTGCACTTGGCTGAGAGACTCACAGAGCATGCTGGTGGAGCCAACATCTGGTTGAAGAGAGAGGATTTGAATCATACCGGAAGTCATAAAATCAATAATGCATTGGGTCAAGTCCTTCTTGCACGACGATTGGGAAAGACTGAGATTATTGCCGAGACAGGAGCCGGACAGCACGGTGTAGCAACAGCAACTGTCTGTGCCAAGTTCGGAATGAAGTGTACAATCTACATGGGAGCGGTAAGTTTTTCCTTCCCATTACCTTGGCCGTATACTGACTGTCAAAATAGGAAGATGTAAGACGCCAAGCTTTGAATGTTTTCCGGATCAAACTTCTCGGCGCACAGGTAGTAGCTGTCGAAGCAGGGTCTCGCACTCTTCGTGATGCTGTCAACGAGGCACTGCGTGCTTGGGTCGTCAATCTAGATACCACCCACTATGTCTTGGGCTCTGCTATTGGACCTCATCCTTTCCCAACTATCGTGCGGACTTTCCAGTCTGTTATTGGTAATGAAACCAAACAGCAGTTTATGGAGAAGCGAGGAAAGCTTCCAGATGCTGTCGTCGCCTGTGTTGGTGGTGGAAGTAACGCTGTCGGCATGTTCTACCCCTTCTCGAATGACCCAAGTGTCAAGCTTCTTGGCGTTGAAGCTGGCGGTGATGGTATAGACACCGATAGGCACTCCGCTACTTTGACTAGTGGAAGTAAGGGTGTTCTCCATGGTGTTCGCACATATGTGCTGCAAGATAAGCATGGACAGATCTTGGATACCCACTCAGTCTCTGCTGGACTCGATTACCCGGGTGTAGGGCCTGAGTTATCTTCTTGGAAAGACAGTGGGAGGGCCAAGTTCATCGCTGCAAATGATGCTGAGGCTTTTATTGGATTTAGGCTTATCAGTCAGTTGGAGGGTATCATTCCCGCACTGGAGACTGCGCATGCAATTTATGGAGCTGTTGAACTAGCCAAAACAATGCAGAAGGGCCAGGATATTGTGATCTGTGTCAGCGGCAGAGGCGATAAGGATGTACAGAGTGTAGCCGACGAGCTTCCCAAGCTGGGGCCCGTAATTGGCTGGGATTTGAGATTCTAAAAGGTTCCTCTAGCATTTCAGGCATTTTAGGGGCTTCAAAAGATAGATATGTGTAGAGATAATGAAGGTACATTCTACAAGACAACTGCTGTGTAAAGTGACCCTGCAGTCAAGATTTTCCGAGTTTTTTCTGCTGAAGATATCTTCTGGCTCCAATCCAGTGTTTGGATGTCTATTGCAATCATATGGTAACCCAAACGTTCTTGCCTTCAATTATTTGGTAGCTTGCATGGTGACGCAAGTAATAATTATCAGTGCTTTCCGCTTTTTAGAGATAGGATAGGGTGAGGTGATTGATTCACTACACTATTGATTCTTGAGCTGGTTGGAAATCTGACTAAGATTTTCTGTATATGCTCCCAAAATCTGTAAAGTGATATCAATGATGCAAGCACAACTAATTGTGAAGAATTCTAGATTCAACTACATTCATGTACGTTATATGGCGTTTCCATATTCGTCATGTATTTGGAATTCTCATGTATCCCCCTGTAGTAAACCAGAGTGATTGCTACATCTTCTCAGATTCAATCAATATCCTCCACCTAATATACTCGCGTATCGCATATGTGTATGCAAAGATCCGCCAAACCAGATTTCAAACCTGTTCTAGGAGTGCAACCTATCTTCACAGGAGCCCGTCAGGCAAAACAAGCATTTACCGACCGCTCCATACCACCGACCATCCATGAACCATCCATCAACCATGAAAAGTCTTCAAAGCATAACCTTCCCAACTCTCCTCTTTAACAACTTTCCCTCAGCCAAGAACAAAATCTCCGGAATCTTCCATCCCACACATCTCTGTTTGTCATGCCCTTGAGGAATACAGACGACGTTCCGATACTCAATCATCTTCAACAAAGCACGATCCACAATAGCCTTCGACAACCCCCAAGGAAAGTCCTCAGGCAAACTATCAGGCAAAATAACCACCAACTCCTTCAAATTTCCCAATCGTCGAATACACTCATTGATTGCTGATTCAATCTTTCTCTTATCAGCTCCAAGGAAAGCTTCATATCTGATAGCCAGGAAAGTAATTGCGCAAGCACGGTAAGCTGAATGACGAGCTGACATGCGACTGAATTCATGTAAGGCACCTAATGTTTCCATCATCAACATATCCCTGTTTATATCGAAGTAAATTGGGCGACGTAGATTTTCAGCAAATTCAAGCTTGTAGGTTTTGCGGAGGACGCTACGGGATGAATGGCATGCATGTAGCAGAGCTGGGATTTTAGTATTGGCTACGCATTGGGTGTGTACCCATGCCTGTCCTCTATGGTTTACTTTCAATCGCGAGAGGTCTCGGGAGCTGATTAGACGGGGTTCGGGGATTGCGAAGGTCCAGATGAGAAGCTGGAGTTCTGGGGGGAGGTTGGGGAAGTGTTTGAATGTTGTTGTTGGGTGGATTGGGTGGGCTTGCTTTGTGATGCCATGGGAATTCTTGACGGAGATGCCGAGACTGAGTCCAATCAGGGGTGCTGTTGATTTTTTGATGTTGGGGTTTCTTGATGTTGGGTTTGAAGTTGATGGTGGTTGGTGGTTGGTGGTTAGTATGAATGGTACTCCGGTTTCTATGATGGGTGCCTGGACTAGTGGAGTGGATCGAGAGTGTTGTTGGAGTTGTGAGTGGAGGTGTGTGAGGATTGGTTTTGGGAGGGCTTGGCTTATGTATCCTGCTGCTATCATGAAGAACTGGAGGGTGTCTTCATCTGGGAACTCTTCGAACAATAGCCATGGTTTACCGGCGTCGGATATGAAGCGGAATGCTGTTGGTGTTGGGGTAGGTGTCTGGGGTGGGATTGGTGAGAGGGGGAGATCGAGATCATTTGGTGGTGGTGGTGCCGTGATGTGGCTGGAGTCTTCCATCTTAGCTGATTATTAAAGCTCTTGAGAATGCAGGACAGAGATTTAGGAGGATCTGAAGATTTTGACAGATCGAGGTTGGTTGTATGAGGAGTACTTTTTGTTGTGAGAAAGAATTGGTGGAGTGGGAGAGGGGGGATTGTTTGGATTATGAGGAGGTGGGTGCAGATTGCGGCCGACCTATAGATCGGTGTCTTTGAATCGAGAGAAGATACCTTGGGGCGAGGGGGAGAGAGGAAGGAAAAAGAGGATGTGGCTCAAGACAATGAAGGAGTAGATCGAAGTTGGTAATGGGAACTATAAAACGATGATGATACCGACAATAGGCGAAGGGTAAGTTTTGGCTTCCTTGTCATATCCCAAATGACAATGGATACGATTTACTCTATAAGCCGGACAATCAGAATGATTGGCTACTTTAGCTCAATTGTACTTATATCTTAGACTTAAATTGCTGTTCCCCTAGTTACTGTACCTATTGTGCTGTTTCCAATATTCTCACTTCTTTAATAAAAAC
>JAJONI010001293.1:0-13222 GCA_022190145.1 Pezicula rhizophila
CTTAGATACGGATATTGAGCCTAGATTAAGAGTACTGCCATAGAGAGTATAAGAAAATATTACTTGATGCCCTTATTTAAAGTTTCTAATACAAAGAGTCTTCTCTATCCTCTCTTCTATTTCAGCTCTGTTTTGGGGCCTCGCTTCTTTACATTAATCGAGCTATTATTATCCATTACTTACCACCTACCTACCACCTACCTACCAGTTAAACAAAACAAGCAGCTCTGCGTTCCACGTCACCTAATTAAATCTAGGTAGAAAAGAAAGATAGCTATACTTATGTACCAACCTGTTCCGCATTTGTCAAAATTTCTCGTAGTGTTAAGACAAACAAAATTGAAATTTCAGTCAGGATGAAGTGATTAGACGTTAACTAATTCAAATGTATAGGTGGTATTGACAAAGGACTCCTTTGGTTAGGTAGGCTTGCGGATTATACAAGTTGAGAAACCTAGTGGGTTTAGGTTATTTTTTTAGGCATAAATATGAGTAGCTTTCGAATCTCCCTGTTTTCTTGTGTAGCGAAAATAACATTGTGGTAAGCTATAGTCAATTGTCCTAGTGTCTTAGATGGTGTTATAAGGTGCTAGAACTAGTCGCTCAGATAATTGCAGTCGCTCAAATTAACTTGGCCGCTCAATTCATCTCAGTCACTCACATTGTTCTAGTCCTTCGTAGTATTCCTAAGTTTATCCTCCCATATGATATCTGGGAGGGGATTTTCAAATCAACCAACCTAGATCTTTGTAGGAAGATGCCAGAACTGTTGTCATTCTAGTCGCTCAGATTATTCCAGTTCATCAGATCATTTTATTCGCTCAAATTTTCTCCCTCGTGAACCTCGCTTCTGACACTTTTAAATACTTACACTACACCTAATAATAGAGTTGACAGCACAAAACACTCTGGCAAAATTGCTGATCTAGTCTTCAGATAAGAGAAGATCTGTTAATAGAATTTAAGAAACTAAGTAAAGGAAAACTCTGGTGGGGATGAAGTTGGTTGAAGTGTTGTTTCGAAATGGAAAGTGTGTTAGTGAGAGGAGTTTGGTAGCAGCATAGGAGAATTTGGCACTAAAACTTGGAAACTATACCGTCATTAAAAGGCTTATTAGTGGCGCCTGTAATAGTGGGAGGAGAAATTAGAAGACTAATATCAATATACGAAGGGAAACTTAGGGATACTTCAGACGACTGGAAGAATGTAAGCGACCAAGATGGTTTGGGCGACCAGCTTGCAGTTAAGATTAATAACTTGACCTTCTATTATTTCTATAAAATGCAGGAAGTAAGAGAGAATTTCGGTTATGCGCCTAAGGATCTATTGCAGTTAGAGACGCTATCGGCTGTGCAAATGAAGCGATTCCCTATAGGACTAAGCAGACACCTTTGAGCCTTTGAACAATACAATATTCTTACATAGGTTAGGTACACAACAAAATACAGCACATAAACAATAGCTTGTGGCTGCTAGAGAGTGAACTTGGTTCTATTTAGTCTACGTCTTATTGAAAAACTTATCCGTTGGCTACTTCAATAATCTACGAAGTTAGGTTTATCAGAAGTTGCAAACATGAATTGATAAGATTCCCGAACAATCTAAAAAGGAGGACGTGGTCAGTGAAGTTGGAGTGATCCCAATGCTGAAAGCTCGGCTCTCATCTTGATACTGGTGAAATAATTTATCAGTGGCCTAATGATATTCCTCCTCTCTTCGAGTTGCTAAATCCCCTATTGGGCGTCCTTTCTCAAGATATGACGAGTATGTCCGAAAGGCTTTTCTCGGTCGTGCGGGTTCAGCATACTCGTCATTCTTGATCATTCATTGAGTGCGCTTCCCGCTGAAGCTCGATCTTGAAACTAGTTTTGGGGCTTGTGATCAGAGGGCCCTTGTCTGAGATCACAGTATGACAGCGGACTGGAGATTGATCGATTTATTTGGACTACGCAGTATGATAGCCCTCAATATGCTTTGTGAAGTTGCGATCCATTCGTATGTAAACGCCTCCCATGTCGTACCCCGTAAATTGTTACATAGCAGGTGCTTATCCACCCTTATATTCCCAACATGGCATTATCCCCACTCGCCGTATCATACACAATTCCCCCAAATGCTGCTCCGAGCTTCATTTTACAGCCTTTTATTCCCTAGTCTCGTCGTGCGGTTGTAGGTTGTCATTTACAAACTATGGTCACAATGATTAGAAATGAACTTTGACTGTATCTTGGGCAGAAGATAGCTTACGGTGGCAATAAAAGTTCACTCCACGAACTTGAGAAGAAAGCGACTGCGAGCTGTTGGGTAAAAGGTCAGCATAACGTTCAATGGCTTCCTCCACCACCTTATCTGTTACAAATTTCTTCTAGCGTCGCCGTATAGCTCCTCGATAGGCCGGGTATTTGAGATAGAGGAGAGCGGTATAGGCTTACCCCAAATATTCCAACACTGCGTACGACACTGGCGTTCTCTGATGATGTGATGGAACTGTAGACTTGCGAAACGTAGCCCTTCGGCGCTGGACGACGATGATCCGCCTTCTGGACAATGACACGTTGTTGCTTGGGAGCCATGATTGAGGATTCGGTTTTGGGATTGTGAGAGGGATGGGTTGTTGCACTGATGGGTCGTGGTTGAGCAGACGATACTAAGATTGAAGCTCCTAGAAAATTTACATGACGCTTTGGGAAAGCTACGTTGTAATCACGTGATTAAAACTAGCCACAAGCCACATTCTCTTTGTATCTCGATTACTCATCTTACATCTATCTTCATTGTCTTCAAATTTTCAAAACAAATCAACTCCAAAGTCTGATCATACATCTTAAGATGGTTGACGCATCAATTGAACCTGGTGGGTTTCTACCACCATCACTTCCTTCTCCAGCGCCAAGCCATGCCTCGAGCAGCAACTTATCTGAACTCCCTCATCCACGCTCGCGTCCCTTACGGGCCGGGTCGTCAAAAGAAGAGGCAGCTCGACGATACGTAGAGGCTAAATTGCTAAATATTGCAAGAAGATACGCCAAAAAGCATCAACCCCCAGAGCCAGAAGACGTGCACGGGTATCAAAACATGACCGAAGTATGCAAGGATCTGAATGAGGTGGTCGACGTCTTATGGCTCTCTGGAACACGTAAGCGGCTCTGTACCAGCCTGGAAGGCCATCTGCTGATGTTGGAGCAGCTAGCCTACAAATACCGTCTCTACTAAATGTTGCATTGTCTATGAATACTTATCTCTCAGCTTTCCCACCTTCGCCAGGTTCAACTTTCGCCTTACTGAGAAAATTAGACCATGCCTTCGCTAGCCTATTGAGGGGCGAAGATGTCGACACAGGAGAAATATTGCCAGGGTTTGAGTCTAATACAAGAGCCGGTATGAGCAAAACTGACATGGTGAGATTAAAGAGTTTGGTAGAGGCTACCAGGGTACAGATTGTTGAAATTATGAGTAACGGCGATGATGTTGAAGAAGAATCAAACAATCAGGCCCCCATTGCAGACGATTCTGGTATAGAGACAGATGGGGCTATGAGCATTGATGTGGAAAGTGCCTGGGATGAAGGAGATGACGGACACAACATGGATGTGGCCAGGGTATATGCTGGAACGATTATGCAACTCGGGATGTTACTAAGTAGTGACACTAGCTATGATCCAGCAGCCAGTTGAGATGGAGACTTGTTATCTATGGGACTAACACAAGAGCAACTGTTGGCAGCTCCCTTGGATTCTCAGAGTCACATTGGTATTCTAGTTTGAATGCCGCACAAGAGCCACAAGCTAACGCAATGTCTGATAATTACTTATGAGGTTTGGACGGCTACAAAACTGCTCGTATTAATGAGCCGAGGCCAGAAAGTTTTGGATAGACAGGTATCAATATATGGCAGCTCAAAGAAAAGCCTTAATACACCACAATCTACTCTTCATTTATCTTCCACTATGTGTCTCCAGTGAAATTTCTACTAACAGCGACTTCGCGTCCATAGGTAACTAATAGAATGCTTCCAAGGTAGGAGCTTCCAGCAACAAACGACCTGCTCAAACAAGTTGGCCATTATGCTGCTATGTGACTATTAACCGGACACTTAGATCTGGTTACGTAGCAGTGCCTCTATTGTTGGCCCATGCTTATATATTCTAGTTTCAAATCGACCTTCAGTATCTCGTACGCTTTTAGTCACATCGGAAAGCAAAAAGGGAAGAGAAATAAATATTGACAGGGTTTGTATTGACCAGTTGCCCTATAAAAGCTACTACTATGACATGATTCGGCTTTTGCTCTTTCGTGTTTGCCAAGCTTCAGCTCATAAAAGATTGTTACCACATGTCAAACCCTGCAACTATTTCTATTTTACGTCTCCGCAACCTATCCTCCACCTCTCTCCATCGACATAGCAACAACCACCAAAGCAATCTGTGCGTTCCATTCGGTATCATTTTCCTCCCCGGGGTTTCTGACGCCTCGAGCAGATTCTTGCCAAAGGACCGAAACTGTGTCTCTGGGCGGGCTGATGATCTACATAACTGTAAGGTATTTGTCGAAACATCGACGAGATTCTGTTTGTCGGTCGACAGTGCAGCAGTAGTAAGTAGCTGTCTGTATATCCGGACCAAACCGGTCAATGATCAGGATAGAGTCTGTGTCCTACAGAATCGGACAGAACAAATATCGATCAATCATAGCCTCCCCCAACTTGGCTCGCAAATGCAGTAGAAACACTTCTCTCGTCGTCCTCCAAACGGCGACCACTAAGCAAAGAACTACTACCGAAAACGCTTCCAGCGTCGCCAGTCTTGTAGTCGGATATCTTGCCACCAGACTCCACGTAGCGCTTGAGGCGGTCAGATTGGTTATAACTGGTTGGCTTCTGACTTTCGCCTAACCCGGCCCCTAAACTCACGCCACCCTGTCCAATGCCTTTGCCATCAATGACGCTACTAGTTGTATCAGTAAGCTCGCTAGCTGCGATGGACTCTCCAGCAATGCTTTCTGCTGCACGGCCTCTGCCCTTCTGGCCATTACGACCACGAGGATCTAAGCCAGGCCAAGTTTCCGGGGTAAAGTTGGAGAACATCTGGGGATACGCAGAACCGAGGCCAACCCCACCAAGGGCAGACGAATGGACGGAGGAGACATCATCAGGGATATATCCACCTCCCATAATAGAACCAGCATCACTGTACTCCTGATGAACTTTGCCATTCATGCCAGTTCGGCCATTTGGATGATAATTAGTCATTTGGTAGCGTTGAGGTCCACGCCACGTCGTCTTTGGGCGGCTGAATTGCAACAGTGACTCCTGAAGATGAGAAAGGGGTCCTTCGACCAAACACTGGCGCTCCTTGAAATGGAGTAATAGGTGGTGCCAAAGCGGGTGCTTAGACAGAACCTTGGGGTTTCCAAGAATGACCAGGCCGTATTTCGCACGTGTCAAAGCAACGTTGAGACGTCTAGGATCGCTCAGGAAACCAATGCCTTGGTGGTCATTAGATCTGACGCAGGAAAGAACAATGAAATCCTTTTCACGACCTTGGAATGCATCAACGGAAGCTACCTCGATCTCCTTGTAGTTCTCTTTCTTGAAAGTACCCGTGTTTTGCATAGAGCTAACGACGTAACTACGCTGACCTTCATAGGGTGTGATGACGCCAATATCTCCAGGTTGAACTCCTGCTTTGAAGAAGCGTGTAACGATCTTCTCGACATTGGAAGCTTCTGTTCGGTTGAGGTATGAGGTACCTGAGGCAGATATTTCTTCGTTGCCAAGATTAGACCAAAACATCATGGGTGTATCTGTAATTGGCCATGGGAAGTCCACATCTCGGCGAAGACGTTGTTGCATCGTGACACCATTTTGGAGTGAGCCATCGTAAAACATGTTCGAAGGAAATTCTGAAAGGCATGGGTGCATACGATACTGCACGTTCAGTCGAATAGGAGACTGCCCAAGGTGGACAAGTCGCTCAAAAAGAGACTGATTGAGACCAGCCTTGGCAGCTTTCTTGTTCATGATAACTGGACCTAATTGCTGATGATCTCCTACCAAAACAACTTGTTTGCAACCCAAAACTAATGGGATCATACACTCTGGTTCAGCTGACTGTGTAGATTCGTCGATGAGCACAGTACGGAACTTCATCTTGGCCAATCGAGGATCACCTGCACCAACACAGGTGCAGCAGATAACATCTGCATTGCTCAGAATCTCGCGCTCTGCAGCTCGAGTCAGTGTCTTGAACTTCTTCTCATCTTGGCTGGACAGTTCCCCGAGCTCCCCCTTTAATTGCGACAATTTGGTTAACTCGAGATTACTATCATTCATTCGAACTTGCTCATGAAGAGATAGGAATTGGACGGCAGACTCGACATCTTCGCGAGACTTGGCAGTAAGACGCACAACCTTCAGACCAGTTCGGTGAACACGTTCGCAGAGCTGATCTACGGCAACGTTGGATGGCGCACAGACAAGAACCTGACCACCATTAACCTTGGCCAAATGATAGATGAGGGTAGCTGATGTCACTGTCTTGCCGGTTCCAGGAGGACCTTGAATCAGACTGAGTGGCTTTTGCAAAACGCTTTTGACGGCATTAATTTGACTGCTGTTCAATTCCGGAAGACCAGGAACGCTGAATTTCTTGGGCATTGATATCTTCATAGGGGCTGCTGCAACCTCGTGGCCAAGGAGCTTATGGAAGATGTACCCGGAAACACTCATCTCATCAACGGCAAAGGTCTTCATTGCGAATTGCATACGATCATATGAGGTTGCCTTCCAGACATAGTCGGCGGAGAAGTTGTGAGTACACTCTGTAGGCACAGATTTGTCACTTCCAACTTTTCGCAACTCAATAGTGACTTCGTCGGACTGGTTGTTCGGAATCTTGACCACATATCCAACACCTTCCCAGACGGGACGTAACTCGCCCTTGTATTTCAGACGCATCTCGTCTCCAACGGCAAGTTTGACATCACCAAGCTCGATTTTGGGAAGAACGAAGCTTGCAAGGTGCTTGTTGTTAAGACCATAATCCCAACGAATTACTAATCCATCCTCGGCTTGTGCTTCTTTGAGTTTGCGGTCATAGTCTGCTTCAATTTTAACCAATGGGCCAAACACGTTCTGGTACTGATATGCGTCGTCATACTTCAGGAGAACAGGCGCAGGCTCGTCATCAATTCCAGCGGCCTTTTCTAGATCAGAAATTGTGGCATTCGCATTGTCTTTCCACATTTCCTCCAACTTTGCAATCATGGGTGGAGTCAGATGTCTTGCTCGCAGTTGCTCGGCATCTGTGGGTACGGAAACAAGCCATGGGAGGAATGATCTGTCTTCAATGAGAGGTTGCCAGCGCGAGATGTCCCAGCTCATATCCTTCGAGGATGGAGTAGAAGCGCACGGCTGACGGCACAGAAGAACCACAACAGTGTCTGATTTGGCCGGTATGAATCCAAGTAGAAAGACATTTTTTGTACCGCAGTTGTAGCATTCCAAGACTGTGTCTCCGAGAGTAGATAGAGGATGAAGCTGAACTTCCTTGTGTCTCGCGCGTACTAGATGGTTGACAATGTGGGAAGAGGTAGCGTTTCCACGAGCACTACAAAACCACTTGCTACATCCCAAGCACTTGACAACACAGCTGGGAGAATGAATACCACAATAGCTATTGAGACGTTAGCTTAGCTGTCCAGTAAATACCTTTCTAGATACACAGCTACGTACGCGCATGCGTGTGATGGAAGCTCTTTCTCGTCATCGACGCCTCTGAGGCCCAAAGTCTTCATGCCGTCCAGACCAGTTGACATGCTCACCATGCTCTCAGCATCATCATCGTCAAAGGCCTCCGTCTCATTATCGTCGTCGTCGTCGCGGCGCCTCGGAGGACCCAGACCTCCTCGACCTCCATATCCACCATACAGAGAACTCAAAGTCTCTTCTGCATCGATATTTGACAAGTCATCGGCGCCTGCATTGATCGCAGCAGCGGAGTCCGAAATAAGGTGGTTTCCTACATGGGTGAAGGCGCCCTCCATAGCGGCCTGTTTTGCTTGAATTCTGCCACACAGAAACGATCAGCCCTGGCAGACGATAGATCAAGGACGCGCCTTTCAGTTCCCTTGCTATGGCGTTGCCAGTTGCAGGCGGGGTGGTGGGGTGAGAATGGGTGGTGACTGACTTTGAGATTTCCTAGGTAGCCTGGTGGCGCAAAGGGAAGGGATTGTCACAAACGTTTGCAGGTTGCTCAAATCATTCTGTGATTCTTGACTACCAGGAGTTTCGCGCAAAGTATTTTGCCTTGGGGGACGTTTGCAAGTAGTCTGGGGAAATTTAGTTTTGTAAGGGCGAATGAATTGCATCCGAAGACAAAGCTCGTCCACGCTGGTGGCAGACTGTCGATCAAAAGCGGCACGCCAAAACAACTAGGCAAGGTACATAAACCACTTAACCAATTATTATATAGTAGCACCTAGGAGAACGGGTGCTAGAATACTCGCTATGACTCATTAGGTGGAATATGGCGAACGGATACCTAGTCATCATTGTAGCTCATTAAGTGTTGCTTAGGCCAACTCGGTTCATAACTAAGTTAGAACTTGATGCCGGATCGAGGTCTGTCAAAACCTAGGGCCTTGGGATGCCGCTTTACTGATTGTCGCAAACCTAGCCAAACCACGCTAAGAAATTTATCAGTTACCAAACTTTCTTTCCGAGAGCGACTTCCCATTAACCTCAACAACCACAAGGATGATTGTAAGTTGGTTATTCAACAATAAATCCAGATATTTATGGCTAACCCAATTGTCAGCGTAAACAAGCCCGCCAAAGGCGCGATTACCTCTACCGCCGCGCACTCACTTTACGAGACGCAGATATTGCAGACAAACGAGCAAAGCTGAGAGCGTCACTTGCGTCAGGCAAGCCTTTAGATCCAGCAATTGCAAACGACAAAACATTACGAGAGGATTATAAATACGATGAATCACGGCCAGACCTTACCGCAAATGAGGAGCTTGATCTGGACGACGAATACGCAATGCTCTCTGGTATTGTCGATCCTAGAGTACTAGTTACAACATCAAGAGACCCTTCTTCGCGCCTCGGTTCATTCGCAAAGGAGATTAGGTTGTTGTTGCCAACATCGATTCGGCTCAATCGAGGAAATACTGTGCTACCAAATCTCGTTCAGTCTGCACAGGCATCGGGTCTTTCAGATATCGTCCTCCTGCACGAACATCGAGGGACCCCGACCGCCATGACTTTATCGCATTTCCCTCATGGCCCAACCATCTCATTCTCATTACACAACGTTGTCCTCCGACATGACATTCCAAATAGCTCGCGCGGCACTGTCAGCGAATCCTACCCACATCTCATCTTTGAGGGATTCACCTCTCGATTAGGCCTCCGAATAGTAAGGATTTTGAAGCACATATTCCCTCCCAGAGAAGCTATTACAAACAAGACGAAGCTTGGAAGCAGAGTGGTGACCTTCAAAAACATTGAGGATAGCATTGAAGTACGTCACCATGTCTTTGTAAAGACGGGATACCAGAGCGTCGAATTGGCCGAGGTTGGCCCTAGGATGACGATGAGGTGCTTTGAGATTAGAGGAGGAACATTGGAGAATAAAGATGGCGATGTCGAATGGCGCTTGAACCAGTATACCAGGACCAGCAAGAAGAAGGATTACCTTTAAAGAGAAAGCCTCAGTTGTTTGCTTGTTTAGCGTGGCGTTGGGGATTGCATGGCATACCAAGGATGGTTATCAAAACGGGTATATGCTGTGCTGGCTAAACTACCGAAGTTAGTCTTGTTTTATTTATTCAATGAATCTGGATGATAGCCTACGGATTTGCAAGAGTGGCTCAAAGGCCAACATTATCGGTGACTCTACAGCCGGACATCTGTGATGAGTTGCATCCAACCTTCAACGGCTCTCATGAACCACGGATATACCCAAATGGCAGCCACGACTCGGTATGCCTCGGCCATGATTGCTGAGAGAATGGAATGATGCATATCTTTCAAATTTGAGTTACGCGTCAAACGCGATGTAGAGGCGTTCACTCTACGCAACAGTCGACAACCAGTCCTATAAATTGGAGATACATTTTGCTTGCTCTTATATGCAACCATCTTTGTTTGGCACTTTGAGCTAGGTATGATTCTGACCATGCAAGACTCCGTCATATGCATAAGTATTCAGACTTCTACAAACAACTTACCTATCTTCCCTTCCAAGTCCACACAGCAATCAAGGCCATTTCCGGCCTCTAGCATAACCTCCTCCAAAGGTCTCGAGTGTTCTCTTTGACGCCCAGAATGCCGAAGCCTAAACTAGTAAGTAGCCTTCTACCGTCGGGTATTATTGCAATCCATCCCCGTCGCGAATGCGATATCATGTGATGACGATTAACCCCTCCATGTTTTGTGGGCGTCGTCTGATCTTCAGGCATAAAAATCTGCGTCATGTGAAGTTCAACAATCGTCATAGCGAGATTTCTTATCTAGATGCCGTGAAAAGGCAACATTTTAAAGTCCTCTCTGACAGGTTTGTCGCATGAAGTAAAAATGGAAACACTGGTGGCTCAGCACTAAGAACATACGTTTTGGGGGCGTCGGGTAGCGGGAATGCTCATGAGAGGGCAGGGCTCACCTCAGCCTCAAGCCCATTGCTGATCGCCAGTGACCTTTTGTGCTTACTGTACAGACATACACTCCTTCCTGATGTTCCGTATCCTATCCCGTTTGGGTACGTCCGTAAGGTAAACAGGAACCCGGGGGGCGAGCAATAGTACTTAACCCCAACCTAATCCTCCTGTCCTCTTATTTAAAATTCAAAAATCAATCAAAGATCATCAATTGCTCCATCTGATACGAATCCATAACCTTGCGGCGTTTCCCGCTTGTTTCGACATTATTGCATCCAAGCAGAAGATTATTCTTGCTTCCTTAGTCCGGCGCATCCCCAACCATCCAATTTTCAGGCTGCCTTTGCGCCAGGGATAATCTTGACGGCATTTTAACCAACCTCATTTTAACAAACAAAACAACTACCTACATTGGTCTCATTCTCCCACAACATTGATCAAGCATTGATTGCGAGGCAAACATGTCGTACACACAATATCAGCAATATGGAGGCAACCCATACAATAACGGACCCGACGCTGAGGCCGGCCAAGGCAATCCGGTAAGCTCTTCTTCCCCTTCTCCACTCCAGTAATGCGCACCTTCAAGAAACTAATATATCCCTTCTGTCCTGCAGGCTCATCTAGGTGCTCCTGGTCTCCAGCACGAAGTATCCAACTATTCCACCACATCGCAGTACTCCAACTCCGGCGCTCCCGCAGTCCCAGGGCCATCATCCAATGTCCTCACGCAACAGAACTTCCTCGAGCGCGTGGACTTTGCGAAATCAGAACTCCGTACTCTCACCTCAAATATTCAACAAATAGCATCATTCCATCAGCGCGCCTTGTCATCACCTGATAGTAACTCATCGGCGCAACTTGAAGACTTGGTTACGAAGACACAGCTAAAGAATACCCAGATCAGAGATCAGATCAAGTTCCTTGAATTAGATGCCGCAAAGACGCAGGATGGGACTAAGTCGCTCAAGGCGCGCCAGGCAAAGCAGTTGAAGTCGGATTTCGAGAAGGAATTGCAAAGCTATCAACAGGAGGAACTCGGATATAGAACACGATACCGAGAGCAGATCGCAAGACAGTACCGGATAGTTAACCCAGAGGCATCGGAGCAAGAGGTCGCCGAAGCCTCTGAGTTGGATTGGGGTTCAGAAGGTGTATTCCAGACTGCTGTAAGTAATTCGCAATCATCTTATTAAGACTCTGCTGACAACCCCGCAGCTTAAGGGTAATCGTTCTGGTCAAGCTTCATCAGTCCTTGGCGCCGTTCGCGCTCGCCACAATGAGCTCCAGCGTATTGAGGCCACTCTTATAGACCTTGCTGCTATGTTTGCAGATATGGCACAGCTTGTAGAAGCACAAGATCCAGTTGTTGAGCACACTGAACAAAACGCTATTAAGACAGCTGAGGACGTCGACAAGGGAAACACTGAGATCACCAAGGCCAACGAGCACGCCAGACGCCGCAACAGACTAAAGTGGTACTGTCTCTTGGTCGTTGTTCTCATCATCTTGGCCATCGCTCTCGGTATCGGACTCGGTATTGGATTGACTAAATCATCCTAGACGGTGAATGGCAGTTAAAGCAACAAACTGCAATGTTTCTGCATTGTGGGGGTTTTATGGAGTTCAGCATTCACATACTAATCATGACAACCACACCGGTTGTATTTTAATCAACTTCTTTCTTCTTAGGGGGTGCAAAAGCGCGAGTACATAGCTAACTTGCGAATGATTGTTCTTTTTATACTTTGTTATGACTCAATATGGTTCAACGATGGGATTAGTACTTGTGCATTCAAAAAAGGAGCACGTTGGGTAGTACAAATCAAGAGTTTCTCTGTATTTAGCTTCTGCTTGTAACCACTCAAGCCTATTTCAACCAAAAATTTCCATTCTCCTCTAGTTGTGATTTGGATCGTCACTGGGCCCCATTCAACGATTATATTGTTGTGTATTGCTTATTGCTGAATGCGGAGCATCACTTTTGAGCTACCGGTCTAGCTCTAGACAGCAGTAGAGTCAAGAACGCAAGGAGTTAGGACCATCTATCACCAACTAAACTCATATTTGACTCACTTCAACACCCATTCTTTTCCAATGCAGGCTGCTCTGTTATAGTACTGCAACTGATTACGTCATTTCATCCCATTATATTAACTATAAATAAATATTTACCTCTTCACCACAAGAGTTACCAATCTAATTTGCTAAACCAACTCCTCTAATCTCAACCAACCTCATCTTTCCATTAACCTCCTCACCTTCATCATATCTAAACACCTCTCCTTTTCTGCCACATACATACATGCTTATATAGCTTCGATCATCACGATACTATAACAGTTTGAACAACTTTTCATTCTAGGATTGCATTTTTTTTTTCCGTTAAAGCCGACGTCATCTTCCATCTCTTTTCACCCGCGTCATTTTTCTTTTCCACCCTATCCTTCTTAGGAGCCTGCAATTATTACTACAACAGTTTTGATTCTTTTATCCTTGCGTTTGGCTTTTTTTTAAACTGTTGCTAAATAAGAAGCATTTCTTCTTGGGCTACTGGTCG
>JAJONI010001295.1:0-13179 GCA_022190145.1 Pezicula rhizophila
TATAGTAGTTGGTATGAAAGAGAGGAAGAGAAAGACCGGAGAAGCGGATGGAGAAGGAAAGGAAAGGACAGGATTAATACAATGGGAGATACTCTATGGAAGAAGTACTTTGTATACCTTAGACAACTAGCTGGATATAGCAAAAAATAGGACTTCCTCGTCAAGTGATTGGTTAATTACCATTGATACCCTGAGATAGAAATAAAAGAATTATTCGATCCAATGCGAAGTATGATGTTTCAGAATACACCTAAGTGACATGTGCTAACACGTACAAATCTACCAACCACTAGAACCGAAAAACACCACACCACCACCCCCCAAACCAACCCCATGTAAGATCTTACCTGTACCCCAGGTATTTGCTACTTACCCCGCTTGATGCAAATTTCATAATTAGAAAATAGAAAACTGCTGTACTAGTATGATTCTTTCCATTGATCATCACTCAGCTTTGAACCAGCCTCGGGTTGCAAGTCTGCACATTAAATAAACTGTGCCGGGACAAATGTGATGGAGATCTTGCGGGTTGAAATAGCCTATGCATTTGGCGCATTTGTGCAACCTTCTCCCGCCCCTCCATCTACTATAGAACATCTACTATAGTACATCTACTATAGTAATGTAGTACTGGACAGGAGAGAAAAGGTGCCACAAACTGTGACTCCTTGTTACAAGTTATGTAAAGCGCTTTCTCCTGCGCAAGGCACATGTGAAGGAATAAGTCGTAGTGGGCACTAACCTCAGAAGTTTACTTGAACATTTTGACTTCACGGTTTCTCCTGAACGTCTTAATCACTGTCTGATGTTACATAGGCAAGCATTCAATGACAAGGAGAGAAAACTGTCATTATCTAGTGAGGTATTTCGGTTCGGAAACACGGGATAGTAAAGAATAAAGTTGCGTTGGCGAACGATGATGCATTGAAGAGGAAGGGTTGAGGATTATGGGAATACCCCACCCCCTGTATGTTGTATTCGAACTTTGAATATGCTTCTCTAAATGAAATGGTGTGGCAATTTCTTCTCGGAATACTCACCACAAGCCTCGAGCTGGTGGTAATCTGTGCCTCACTCAACAGTACTTTCTCGTGGCCTACCTGGTTCCCAAGCCCAAGAACGAAATGCGTGAAGAAAATCAAGTGCGCAATTTTGTGCCACTTGCGTGCAGAAGATGGGCGTAAAAAACCGTGAATACGACTTCCTCTTTACCAGAAGCCTGGATTAATTATTACAACAGACGTGCTATTATTGCAGATGTCGTATTCTCTCCCCAATTCTCGGCACGGCTCGGTGATCACTGTATGATTTGGGGAGGTTGTCCGTGGCAGGACTAGTTGGTTGGTTCGGCGTTGGGAAAATACCATGTCCGAGATTTATGCCTTGAGGTTTGCTGGTGGTAAGTATGAAGTATGGCAGCAATGGCTTGCAGAGGGGTAAACGCGACGAGACATGTCCTGGAGGACTGACTGACTGACTGACTGACTGACTGACTGACTACATACAGTAAAGTGGTGATGTTAAGAGGGCACACGTTACATATTGTAAAAGCGTAATCTTGTTATTAACCCACAAATAATAATAATAATGGAAGACTTGAATCGAAAGACTTGGTCCGTTCTTGGTAGGGTCTTGGTTCTCTGGGCCTGTTGGATGGGGTTTCTGTGACTAGCTGTTTGCAACCCCAGAGCAGCCCTTGCAGCCCTTGAAGCCCTTGCAGCCCTTGAGAGGCCAGAACCTCCCGATCGACAATGATGATGTCTCAAGATAGAGAGAAAGCCGTGAAAAGCTGCTGATCTCGAAAGAATGGAGAGAAGAGTAAGTAAGTAAGTAAGTTGTTAGTCTCACGGCGAGGCTGCTTTTAGAAGCCCTTTTCGCATTTTGGTACCCTTCCTTACCCTGCACTTCGGAAGGGTGCAAGATAGGGCCGGTAGAGCCCGATTCCAGGGCTGTCGTTGTTATTATTACAGTGGCTTGAACTGTTCCTGCACCACCGTTGAAGCGGCATCGTGTGTAGTCAGCCAGCAGGCATACGGTTGCGCAACCCTCAATAATGGGGTGTTTGATCTCTCTCCATTATTATTCTCTCCACTAGTGGTACGTAAATTAATTTACTAGAAGCTTGGGATGGTCGACGATGTACTTGGTAAATACTGTACAGTACGGAGCAGCAGGCTAGATTGACAATGCAATTTGCCATGAGCAGCTGCGACATCAGCGACATCAGCGACAGGCGTTCGCAACCCGGCACTTCTGAACCGCAACTTAGGGCTTCGGATCTGCAGCGCACACTTTGTCTTCTACTATGGTACACACAGTGTGGAAAAGCGAAGAGACTGGTAAAGGCCCGGGATGCAAGCCTACATGTAATGAATGTACTTATGATGATCTCGACATGGTCTTGTTTCTCAATAGAAAAGTCGGGATTCAAGGATATCTGTTGCCGCGCTCAGATAGTCGTCCGTGCGAATGATGTACCTCAGGGTATGCGATGACTTCGGAATTATTCACGAGGTCTGAGAGTCAGTGGAGAAGAGGGCCTGGTGGATATGACGACGTGCGCGTCGAGAATTTTCTAACTACAGCAGCAGAAAGAAGAAAATCATTGGTATGCATGACCTTTCAGAGAGGTAACTCTACGAGCAATGCTCAGATTGCTGAAGCTGACTGATGGACGGCGATCAAACTTGACAGCTTGACAGCTGCCAGAAAACAAATGAACCCGTAGTCGTTACAGTAGAGGGTGGTGATGGCGACCCATTCCGCGCTGAAACTCGAAGACCTGCAAAGTGCTCCAGTCGTACGACCATCTCGCAATGCCTTCAACATTTCGAGTTGCCGGCGACTGAATGAAGAGTGGCTTCAAGATTACATAAAGGATTATTCAATGCTATTGATCGCTTCTGGTGTTACGAAGTTCACGAGGACAATTTTCCTCTGCGTCATGTTCACCCCGCCGACGAGCATTGTTTGCGATCTCAAACAGACAAGATGAAATTCTCAAGTGGACGGGATCTAGAGTATCCGGAAAGAATAACACCCACCCCATGTTGTGCCACGCCGTTGAACGATTTGTCGCAAGGAGTTTTGATTTTGAAGTTGCCAACAAGAATTCCTCCCTGTCGTGCCCGTCCACCGTTGTGGTACCGAGAGTTTGATATCGCCTCTCAGATAAGTACGAAAGCGGGATGTAGCTCAGCCCTGCACAAGTTACTGTTTTTCGAACATAGCCCTTTGTAGGAATTTCACCAATCAATGGGGCGCTGATGTCATGCAATACAATACAAATGATATGTCAACTTAAAATTCAGCAGCCGTCATGCTTGTGAAAGCATTGACCTGAATGAAGTCTATTCCAGCACCGCCACGGAGGCAACGCCAACGCCAACGCCAGGACTTAAAGAGGCGGATATCAATGTCTGTAATGTTGGTCATTTGAGGTTTTTGAGCCAAGTTTGCTTCGAATACGTATTCAAAGACACTTCTGGCACAGGCGCCTGCTGTACGAATGAAGTGCCGCCGCTCTTTTCTAGCCATCATGTATGTTGAATCTCACTGATCTCCGCATGTTCAGACGAATGTAGCCGAAACGGGCATGGAAAACAATGCCCATCATGCTGCAACTGTAGCTGTAACCGCGGACTTTCGCTGCCGTGAGACATGACTGCCACGTTTCTTCTTGACGTTGACCGTTGATCAAGATAATGCTAGGAAACACCTTGACGGTGATGAGGATCATTGGATTTCAGACACCAGCTGAAGTCTCTTTAGAGTAGTGTAAAAGAAGCAAGCTACATAAGTATAATAATGCGAACAAATAAGCAACGAACAAACACACAAAAATGCCTTGTTTGGTCCTCGTCTGAAGCGGACAGCTCGGCTGTCGCACAGAACGAACGAATACAGTATGATAGAAGTGATATCGTGACTACTTTCGAGGGAAAGTAATCATTAGCTTCGTGCCTTGCACTGCAGCCTGTGCGTATTGTTGAGGCGATCATAGACCTGAGAGGTCGAAGCAACGCCAATAGGAAAGCCTCACGCAGCTTTGGCGTGGATCCAACATGGTCGCGCTTATAATGGAAACCTCATTCGATACCTCATGATGGTGATCTCCTATTCTAGACCATCCGGGTACGATCTTGTCCGAATGTGAATATTGGAAATCCAACTGTTTTGGCGGATTTCAGGCTAGTATAAGATGTGGCATGAGAGATACAATTGTTGTTTTGTCAATGACTCAGTATTGGACTGTTGGTGGAAAGAAATACAAGCGCTTGCACTAGGATCAGCTTTGGAACCTCCACAGCCACACGAGAGGCGTTCCTTCGTTGACGTCGTCGTAGCACAGAAGAAGCGGCGAACGTGGATGCAGGCAAGGTACGTGATATGCGTAGTCACGCAGTGCGGTAGAGCATTAAAGGTTTTAGAGATTTGTCTCACTCGCTCAAGAAGGGAATGTTGGATGATCTCTATTGTGTGTGTGTGTGTGTGTGCACAGAGCATGTTTCTACGGGTCACATCATCTTCTTCTCTTTGCCTACTACATACAGAGTCGTACGGTACTGATCTGGAATCTGGCCGCTTACATCTGCCGCCGAAAGAGTACGAAGTAGAAGTTATTTGAGTAAGTAAAGTGGAGCTTTTCCCCTTGGCCCCTGGGGAGCTGTCCGGAAGTGGGGGGGGGACTTTCTAACTTTGAACATGGGTATTCTGAAATCCCTACAACCCCATCCCACAAAATCGCCCAATTGCCACAGTTTAGTCAGGGGTAGAGTAGGGGCAGAGTGATGAGAAGCTAGCTCGCTTGTAAATTCCCTCCGTCGCTTTGCCCTGTGTTGATTTGACAATCGACGATCAGCTCGTACATACGCGTGATACGGGGGGGATACTAAAATACTCTCCACCAGAAACCAGCGCTGCTCTCTCGTCGAACCACAGTGTCAAGCCACCGCTATTGAGGTACTGTACCTGCTACGAAGAGCTCCAGCATTCTTCACTTCAGCCCTAGAGCGCATTGAACCCACCAATACGGGAGCAAGCCGCGGGCCGAAGAGGTACCTGTGGGTGAATATCATTTTTTGTTATTACTAGTACTCTTATTTATTGTTATTATTTACTTTTCCTGTACTTTGTACAAGAATAGTAATAAAAAAAATCCGAGATGGTCGTGCACGCACGCTTTTGCCAGCTCGGCAAGCAGCAGTTAGGCTTCTTATTAGGCCATGGCGGTCCCGATCGTGAGCCCAGCGATAAGGTCGGCCAGCAAGGATTGAGGAAGCTCCAATATTATTGCCCTGTCATATTATATTGGTGGAGAGCCAGACCAGAGTGTATTTTCATGATGCCGAGTGCACAGCCAGTTGGTCTTTAAGGGGGGGTGAAAAGTGAAAATATTAAAATAAAAGCACTAACAGAGAAGGATTGCTGATCTCGTAGTGATTCTGACAGACTTGTGTCTCGTGCTTGATTAACAAGTAACAAAGTGTGCAACCTCGTTGTAAAGTTTGTGCCGCATCACCAGCCATACATGATACTGTACGTAGTAGCGTCAACCTGAACAGAGACGCGTGATTATCCATTAAACGCGACAGCGCCCCGCACTAAGAGGCACAGTGGACGGTAATTTTGTAGGGGACTCCGTGGTACAGTATTGACGAGTATCCTCTCTCCCAGGCTCCTCCTCATCCTCATCCTCGCCGCCGTTCAGCCCCTGCTTCAGCAGGCTGCAGCTCTAGAAAATGGAAAGAATTGTATGGATCCGTCAGCAATTGAGTTAGTTAATATTGTGCATTATTATGAGAGAGCACGAGACACAGAAAAGGCTAATGATGATGTTGCCCCTGCCATGCCACTAGCTCTCCCTGAACAGGCTAGCATCGCCGTACCTACTTTGTAGAATTTCATTTGCTGCTTTCTCTTACTGGTCTACAGTGGTCCTCCTTAGCTCTCAGCACCCTATGGCCTTCACCCCCATCCCCCCCCAATCAGTGGGCTTCCTCTTCCCGATGCCCTCTGATCCGACTGTCGCTTTACTGCGGCTTCAGACGAGTGAGCATTGAACTTCCCATCTGGTCCTCCACATACGTTGGAGTGCTCCAGGGCTCCTTGTAGGTAACTTTAACCCCCCCTGACCCTGGGCGTCCAGTACCACAGTACCTCCTCCTCCATCCATCATGATCCATGCCCCAGACCCGTTTATCCTTCTAGACGAGAACTTGGTGGCTTTCCCCAGCCAAATAATAACATCTTACTCTTCTTTTTTTTTTATCTCTCGTCTTCCCCCCCCCTCCCAGTGCCCTTGAAAATCTTTTTAGGCTCTTCTCAAACACTCCTTGAGTTCCAGCACTCTTGTTTATTTTATCTGAGCATCTACATCTCGAGATGGCCTCATGAAACCATTACATCTTTTACGGGACTGTGCACCCACCACATTCGGAAGTGCAAACTCCCAGGAACTTCAGTCGAAATCAAAACACGCGATTCGGCCTCCTCCCTCCCATACAGCCTATTATTATTTATTGCACAACCGGTACCCCATTACTGTTAAAAAGTCCGATATCTGAACCTGTTCTTGTCTTGGTTGATAAGTAGTCGAGGGGGCCCCGCGGCATCACAACTTTATACTGTACAGTACAGAGGGTACTTCAAATAACTCGCTAGCCTCGACCTATATATACATACAACAAACTTTGCTACTTCAATCTGCGCCAATTTCTACAATTGCACTCAATGTCGAACTCAACAATAAGTCCGTTCCAAGGCAGCTGCAATGCTCCGTTCCTAGAAGAGGATCTCTTCCCCACCGAGGGTGGATGTACGTGGAAGATCTATATTTCAATTCAATTCGATGCTTACTTAGCTAATCATTTTCAACAGTCATCAAAGGAAGATTGTGCTCGTCTGTACTAGGGACCAGTTGTTGCCTGCCATGTCCCCAGACGGATTGGACTTACGCCGACAACTTCACTACCATAACTACATCAGCCAATTGGATCAATGTCGTCTCTATTATATGCTCGTGTTTTCTACTTGTTTCTTTTGCGTGTTTGCCTGTGGAAAAGACTCACCGTCATTATTTAAGCATCTGTCTTGTCATTGCAACCGCAATGATGTCGGTTAGTTATTATTAACACCATGTCTTTGGACTTGCACTGACTAAACAATCAAGATTGGCTTTATTATTCCCCTTGGCGCAAAGCCAGACCAATGCCACAACGCCATAACACCAAATGGCCAGGAGTCAAGCCTCACATGTGCCTTTTCTGGAGCCTTTTTACTAGCTGGTGGGTGGGCTGGCGTAATGTGGGTATTTTTAAGAGCAGTGGCATTACACCTTCAAATCTGCTGGCAAACGGTAATTGGGAAGACTTTCATGTGGGGAGCGCTGGCGACGGGGTGGGGAATACCAGCGATCGGCTTAACTATCGCATTGGCTTTGAGCGGCGTCTCATTCAGATTTGGCGATACATGTCACATCAACCACACGAATAGTTTGGGCGACTTTTGGATTCCTCTACTTATTTTTGCCGGGTTAACAGTCATCATACAATTTGCAACATTCGGCTATTGTATCAAGGTGTACCTTGCCTCTCTAGCGGACGATTCTAACACTACGAATAGCTCGAGCTTGCCATCATTGCGGGGAACAATCTCACCTCGCCAAGCGTATAGAAGGGTTCGTAGAGTTATCGAGCTGCAGTGGAGAGGAATCACTATTGTCTTGTTGATCATTGCCGACGTTGTATTCTTTGCGGTGGTCTTCGTCTTCCTCGACAATGCTCAACAACAGATTGAGAACAATCCACTGAAGGCTTCGGCCTGGTTAGCATGTCTTATCGAGACAGAGGGAAACAAAGATGAGTGCTTAAGTCTAGCTTCCGACCTCGTAGTAAACGAGGCTACTGTTATGTCTGTTCTGATACTTTTATCTGTAAGTCATCCCACGTCCCACTCACGAGCTGAGCACTAATACCGTTATAGATGAATGGTATCTGGTGTCTGGTCCTACTCGGTCGCTTCTCGATGTTCACCAGCTGGTACGACCTAATCAAAAGCAAAGTGAAGCCTAATAAGGAGTTTGTTAGCGTAGACGTAAATATGTTTAAGGATCCAAGATCCTATGAGATGCTTGCCTCGGAACGAAATGGCAAGACTGCCGATTCATCAATCAGTGAGCCACAACCTATATCACCACTCTCACCATCAGCAGCGAAGCGTGGGCGAGAAACACCAGACTATTTTGGACGTGAAGCACACTATAAATCACCCTCGGGATCGTTCTCGCGGCCGCAGCCTCCTCAGCAAATGCAAAGTTGGGATTCGAGCCAGACACACGCGGACCCTACGTACTATGCTGGAATGGACCCTCTGTCTATGAACAAGATATAATGACTCTCACGAGCGCATACACTCTTTTATTTTTATCCTCAGTCTTTGAAAATTTAGCGACTCTATTTTCTTTTCACTGTCTATATGTTTCTATGATCAATATGGGGAATTGGGCGGCGCCTAGGAGTACTTCTTAATGGCGGGTTTAGCGACTGGGATGGCTTGGTTTGTAGAAAAACTTGAGGGGCTTCTTGGTAGCCCAGGACGTAAGATACCATGTATGTGGGATTAAATGGGATTTTGGGGCGGTCATGGCTCGCCGGGTCAGAAAAGCACTGTGTATAAGATGGGAGAGGCCCCATTACTGTAGATTAAGCCTCAAACAGATACAGATGAAGATTTGAAGGTGGGAAAAAAAAAGGTTAAAATTCGCTCGCTCACTCACTCACTCCCTCCTCGCTTACAGTAGTAGTGAAGGTCTTGCACAGCGAGGCCTTCATGGCTGGCCGGTGACAATTGACCACTTGATTGACTCAAAGTATCAGCTTCTTGAACTCCAAATATTGAGGCTGAAAACGACCTCGTTATGGTATTTGAACATACCTATCTAAAGCAAAGCCCAAAATGACTTTAATACGGCAGCCTTTCTACCCACCTGACGTAACCATCACCTCGGGTACTGGACAGTGGACGGTTTGTTTACGCGCACCGTGTGGGTTTCGCGATATTCAGCCTCATTGCGGTCAGACCTCTCAAAGACCTGAGCAGACTCTTCTCTATCGATAGCGCTGAAATCTAGAAGAGTAATCAGGGGAAATACGCACTACTCCGCGATCGATATACCCTTAAGTTACCTACTTATCTTTTCGAATGTATGATTTGTGCTTGCAGATTCCTCTGACTGTGGTAGGAGGTTCGTGAAGAGTCTTCTGTAAAGATGTCAACATCACCTATGAAAGAGTCGATACCACAATTAGCCCCTCTCAGCAACACGTCTCTTCTCCCACCTCCTTCCCCAGGATCGCATCGAGCGCTGCGTCGGCTCAAATCAGCTCACACCTTAGGCTCTTCCAATACGCAGCCGTCTTTGATTTCGCAGCAGCACAAACAAGCCCTGAACCGAAACTTCACTCCACAGCGCAAAGACTTCCCACAAAGCTCGACCAATGTACGTTCCCACAGTCGAGGTCGGTCAAACAGCGATGCCGCATCCATGAGTCCGTCACTTACGGGAGCTGCTGGACGACGACCTCCAATGGCGAAGAGACAGTCTGGGGTGGAGTCCTCGCTGGATCGCCTCATAAGAGATGGTCCGCCAGAAGGTGACCTCAGAGGGGGATTAGAGATGACAAGGCTGAAGATATTGGATCAGGGTATCAAGAGTGACACCGATGGCATGGTAAGGTCAAGAATTCCTCAATATACAATTCTGCTAATGAATTCAAAGTCATCTCTGCGAATTTATGCCTGGCTTATTCTTCTCAATGCGCCGGTCCTCGACACGGACGAATACCTTTCCCTTATCCATCGAGGCGCATCGCCAGCATATTCCAAAATTCGCAATGACACATTTCGTACCTTGGCTACAGACCCGCTGTTCCGGCGCCGAGTGAGTGAAGCAAGTCTTATCCGTCTACTCAACGCGGTCGCATGGAAACTACATGATGCAAAGGAAGCAGAAGTCAAATCGCGGTTGATAAATACGGCAGATATGCTTGGAAGTCCTGAACTACAGCGTTCTCCTCTTCCGCCGAAAGGAAGAGCGCGTGCTTCTACCATGACTACAGACGGTTCCGATACTGGGAAGTCAGAGCCGGGTACCTATGTTCAGGGTATGAACGTTCTCGCAGCCCCTTTCTTGTACGCAGCCCGTAGCGAAGCTGAAGCATTTGTCGCCTTCCATCAATTCATAACTACAGAATGCCCTGGCTATGTACGCGGAGCTATGGACGGGGTACATAAAGGACTTGCCTTGGTGGACAAGGTTCTCGCCATTGTTGATCCTAAGTTGAGTCTGTATCTGATAGGCAAGGGCATGAACGCCGAGCTTTACGCTTTCCCTTCAGTTCTAACACTCTGTGCATGCACTCCTCCGTTACCCGAGGTCTTGCGCTTATGGGACTTCCTGTTCGCGTACGGTGCACACCTAAACCTATTGTGTATTGTAGCGCAGCTTGTGATTCTAAGGAATTCAATCCTCAGTTCTCCAAGGTAAGTCCAACTCTTTCTCTGGAATCTTCCCAACTCAAATACTAATCGTCTCGAAAGTCCTACTAAAATTCTTCGGTCATTCCCTCCTTTACAAGCCGAGATGGTCAAGGAGGTGACCTTGACCCTTATCAAGAAGATTCCTGACGATGTTTATGCTGAGATTGTGGATCACGCAAAGTGAAGGGGTTTTAAATGGTTCTTATGGGGGCATTGCAATGGCGTTTGGCGTCTTCTAATGCTGTTATGTATGATTACGAAATGAGGGTAATGTGAGCACGATCCGGAGTAAGGAGTTTAGTTTAGCTTTTGCATGAGATTCGTGAAGGGAAGATATACCTTGGGGGATTGTGGTGTCGCAGCATATACGTGTTGAATATCGCACGGAGAGATACGAAATGGAAGAAGTTCTTCACCATGTCTGCCGTGGATTTTTGGCTGTTTGTTTCCTTGTCTCATTGCACTGTGTGGTAGACCAAAACCTTCTCACACTAAGCCCACGATCGGATATTTGGTTATGACGGCCGCCCCACGTGAAAAACTTGGAGAACTTTACTTTTGATGGACCAATACGAAGTCCAAACATCGACAGCTGGGAATTGGTATCGAGATAGAAACCCGACTTGATTCTGGCGTCGGATGAAGATGGGATGAAGATGGGGACGACGATATATGCCCTTTTGAATGTCTTGGCATCCAAACACGTGGGATTGGGATTGGATTGACGTGCTGTCGCTTAGCGTACCTGAATCTTGCGGATCGGCTCAGCTACAGGGAGGGATACCGGTAACCTAAGGTAACGCCAGAATGCAGGTACATGTCAATATTAAGACCGACAATACCGGCCTTGCGAATCCACAAAAAGCCCATCACCACCCACTCACTATATGCAGCAGACTCAATTAGGGAAAGCCATGTGCCATTGTTAGTGCTCATTGACATGTATGTGTATATATATACGTTAAGTAGTTCTCCTCCTCCTCCTCCTCCTCCTCTCCTACCAAGCTGTAGTTGAAAGCTAGAGCTTCATCTCCTCTCGTCATCCATCTAACCCCTCCTCCCCCCCTCCTAATTCGTAATCTCCTGGCCCCATCATTTGTCCTTTAATATTTTCCGCTATGGTTTCCTTCTCCAAGCTTGCCTCAATAGCAGCAGTGGCCGTCACAAGCTCCCTCGCCTCGACGGTCACGATTCCTTCGGATTTGGATTTCTCCACTTCCTTGCAAAACATCCTCGACCAAGCACATCAAGGACCTCTTTACACCTACCCTACAAGCTTAACCCAAGGAATTGTTCCCAAGGGAATCCATTCCCATAATGATTGTAAGTCGACACTAGCACGTGCTTTCACAGACATAAAAAATAAATATATCTAATAACAAATGCAGACTGGCGTCCTGTCCCATTCTATACGGCTCTCTCGGCCGGAGCCATCTCAACGGAAGCAGATGTATGGCTTTACAATGGCACTCTGCATGTAGGCCACGAGCAAGGAGCACTCACGAACGCCCGCACATTTGAGTCTCTGTACATCAACCCAATTCTGAATGTCTTAAGTCGCCAGAACCCAGCCAATTCCTCGTTCTTGACTGCTCCTACTTATAACGGTGTCTTTGATACCAGTTCCGGACAGACTCTGTATTTGTTTGTTGATGTTAAGACGGATGGCGCTACTACTTGGCCATATGTTGTTAAGGCCTTGGAACCTTTGTGAGTCTGATTTTCTCGGCATCATACTTTCTGTTGTGTATGAAGTGGACTACGACTATTGTCACAGCTCTAGCAACTACTTTATATTTTGAAGCCCTTAAAACGGAAATCATGGCTCGTGACAAACACTGACAAATTTCTAGACGCTCAGCAGGTTATCTCTCTAGCATAAATGGCACTACCTTCACATCCGGCGCCATAACAGTAATCGGCACAGGGAATACACCACTAAACCTAGTCCAACCCGTAGCCAGCAGAGATTATTTCTGGGACGGACCAATCCCCACACTCAACAGTACATTCTCCAACATCACATCTCTTGTCTCTCCAATCGCCTCAACCGACTTCGCAGCAAACTTTGGGCCCGTCTTAGGTACATCATTGAATTCAACTCAATTACAATTATTGAGAGATCAGGTTAAAGTTGCGCATGATAAGGGAATCAAATTGAGGTATTGGGATCAACCTAATTGGCCACTGAGTACCAGGGATGGAATTTGGAAACAATTGTGGGCCGAGGGTGTGGACTTGATTAATGCTGATGATGTTTATGCTGCTAGTGAGTTGGGGAGGGGGGATGCTGCTTCTTAGGTCAGTGTGTAATTAATTATACTAAGTTGGGGTTTGAGAGTTTAGAAGGTGAAGTTATAATGGTGGCGGCGGGATTGATGAGAAAAGTAATGAATGGTATAATGAGGAATAATGAATAATCAAGAAATAATTTATTGCATCATTAATCTTAAAGATCACTAACTAATGATCACACACGCACACTAAAGCCAAACCAAACTGGGTGACATGCAACAATTTTATGTTTTGCAGAATCTATGAACCTGTTGCCGAGTGTTTTAAATAAAGGCACCATCACATAAATTCACATGGGATGGTTCTGTCTCATAATTGCATGATAAGTAAGTAATTCTTTTTCCT
>JAJONI010001296.1:0-13177 GCA_022190145.1 Pezicula rhizophila
GACACATTATAAAATCGTTTGGAAGAAGCTTGAAACTCAACACCTAGTTTAAAATGGTACGCCTAGGTTGTTCACCTACTGTTCAAAGATAATAGGCTGAATGTTTAAGATCGCTGGAGTTTCCAGTAAAGAGATGCTTGCTGTAAGTTCATTAAGCCATGATGAGATCGATTGATGTTACAAAGTCTTTCTTCGTACTATCTACTAACCCAGTTAGATTCATCCAGACCCTCTCGAATCGCCTGATCCGAATCATAATAGTTTTCCTCTTCTATCACTGACTGAATTCAATTCAGACCCCGCGCATCCCAAGCAGCACTAACAAATGAAAACCCAAGACACGCTATGCTTCTCGAAAACCCATTAACACCTAGCACTTCCAAACAAAGGAAAATCAAGTCTGCTGATGCATATCGACTCTAAGACATTTCTACCTGGTAGGTAGTATCGCAGGAGACAATTGCGCACCAGGACTAGGAGTCCTCCTAATATCCCACTCATTCCATGACAATCGTTGTCAGTAACCGGTATTTCTAGGATAACCTGGTTGCATAGCAATAGATTGTCCTTCCTCTTCCAAACCACCATACCCCTTCCCCTGAGGGTTAGTGATCTTACTAGGATGGTAAATATTGAAAAGAACCATGGCAGCAAACATCAACGTAGCATCGAAGACATAAATATAGACTTCCGTCTTCATTAAAGCTCCGTCAGAACCTTGGACGTATTCGAGAACTCGGAATGCGGATCGAATCATAATGAAGGAACTGGCTCCGTACAGGACGATAAGTTGTCTTTTCCAGGGCACGGTTATGGTTCGGGATTCGAGGGTTGGGTTTTTGGAGATTCGGAGATGGAAGAGAACGGTTACGACCATGAAGAAGCCGAAGAAGAGGATTTGACAGATTAGGCCTCCAGTTATGATGTTCTCCCCGAGATTGATCTTATCCTGGGTTTTGGCTTGGGCGAGCATTCCACCACCTGCGCATTATATTAGCATTGTTGACAACTGTGGTGTTGGCCATGTTGAGATCACATACCTGAACTCTGCATAAAGAAGGAAAGTACATCGCCAAATACGAAGATCTTGGTGAGCCAATTAATTCGAATTGGTGAAAGATCCTGTCCACCAGTAATTCGTATCAATCTGCCGAGCACCATATATATGCTAGCAGCGAGCAAGGATGGGCCGAGAAGGAGGAGGAGACTCTGCAAAACATAAGGCATTATAGTCCAGTCCGGAGTTTGTTTACTGGAGATGACTCTTCCAATGTATCCAACAGTTTCAACTGAGGAACTTCATTAGACCATGATGCACACAACTGACGTTCGAGGGAAGAACTTACAGCATCCTCCAATTACAAATGGTATAAAATACCATGTCTTGTTCTTGAATAACTGCCATAGATGATACAATGTTGTCTGAGCAAACATTCCCGCTGCCACTGTAGCTGCTAGAAACGAAGGGTTATAGTGATAGAGCTTGAAGTCAGACTCGGTGGTACTCATGGCGACGCTGGTTGATGGAGATTGTACTGTTAACGAAAGAAAAGCGTGTTATGTTTCCGTTTGGCTCTTGGGTTAAGAGAAGAAGGGGAGTGTGTGAGACTATGATGCTAACAAGTACAGATGGAAAACACGAAAGCCTTATATGACCACAATTTCATTCCTAGAATTCTGTTTGCTTACTATGTCGTACTCGCTCGCAGACACCATTGACCCTGCACAGGAGCTGAAGCCATTAGATTGGCGATGCGCTCTCCCGCTTTACTTGATAAGCCATGATGCCCACCTACCTATTATTAGTTCTCAAGACCACTTCTTGAGTTTTAGGTTCAGGGTCAAAAGCACTCCGTACTAAGTTTTGATTGACTAACGGTTTTCAATCAGGCCGAATAGTGCAAGGATAGCTCTCTTCCATGGTTGTGTAAAAGCCCCTGAGTCTAGATGGAAGCGCAGCCCTATCATACACAACCTTGCCCTAGTATTTCCGGTCACGACAACCCGAAGACGAGAGTCCGGTAAACGATCGGGTTCACCTGAAATGACTAGAACTACGCACAATTGGACACCAATGACTTATCAGATAGATGATTGTATGCATATAAAACAATCAATAACTTACACGATCATGATAAAACAGTGAATTTCAGAAGTACCTCGAAAGACGGAATGGTTTCAGTCCGCTCTGGAGAAGCTTTCTTTGGTTTGCTGAGCATCTCAAGCTTCTTCTGTACGGAGGTAACCGAGAGAAGGACAAAGTGGAGGAACGTGCTCTTCGGGTTCGGCTCGGGTACCTGACGCTAATTTCTGGGCCTTTCAGGGGAAAATCGAGTAATTAATTAAGTGGTGGACTAAGCCTTATGCAGCCGTTCAACTTTAGGACCGATTCGGGTACGAGGGCTTGTGTCGAAAACTTAACGACGAATCCGAGCTGTGGGGTGACGGCGCCTGTTACTGTCGGTTTACACCGAGTAGTAAAGTACGCTGTAGACGTTGCCCAGGTGAATTCAAGTTCCAAAAAACAGCAGTAAATTTTAATATCAACAACCTTTTTTTCCTTCTTCATATAACGGCAAAGACGAATAATGATGTTGCGGTGTATATAATTCAACGAATAGCCAGTATCGGCCTAAGACCTCGGTCACTCTAGCAACATTCACCGACAGAACGATACAATGACGAAGAGCATCGGATGTAATCATTCCCCTCAAACAGAATTACGAGGCTAATACGATAACTAAAGACTTAGACAAACCTACCTTGCCTTGCATAGGATAAAGCTTCACCAACGATCTCGAATCTACTCTCGACCTCTTACAACTCGGTACGAAGGCTTTGGACGCGTCGTTTCATACTGAGCCGGTGCTCAAGCTATATATATATATATATATAGCTGAAGGCTTGTTATAAGCTCCTGTTACAATAGCAAATGAGAAGGGCGATTTCAGAGTCCTCGGGTTCACAGGTACAACTTCAACTTTGTACTGAAGCTATGATAGTCCTTAACCCAGGCCTGTGTTGATTTGAGGAGTAGCGAGGGAGTTGTGGTTGCGATTGATAAGGATGTATATCCCGAAATGGCTACAGCGCTGGTCTTTTCCATAAAACATCTAGATGTCTGTCCGCTATTTTAGGCCTCTATCGTGTCACTTCTACGTCCGAGTCAAATCCTGACAAACGGGCTTATGAGTCAGAAATGAAGAGAAACACATGCATCGTAACATGACGATTGTGATAGTGCAGGCTGAAGCAAATTCCATCAAGGTGATATCTTCATTGCCAGCTCATTTGGCCTTTCTCTGTCTTCGCGATTTTGATTTCTTGTTCTCAGCCCCGATGCCTGCAGCTTCAGTCGACTTTGCACCTTCTGTCTCTTTACCTTTGCCACTTTTCTCCAATTCTTCCTTCTCCTTCTTCTCCAAGGCTCTCCGGACAGCCTCTTCTCTTTCAACTCTCTCGATCAGCTTATCACTTCCTTCCCAAAGCTTCTTTGCCAGCTCTTCGTCCCGAATATCTGTTCGCGCGAAATTCATCTCCCGACATTCCTTGATGAACTTCCCACCAGATCCTAACCCCAGTGTCATTTCCATCGCGGCATACAAGAAACTCTGTGCACCTCCTTCTGAGCTCTTGAGAAGGAGCCACGCAGTCTGCCAGAAGCCCAGATAAACGGTTAGGCCCCATAGTGTTCCTCTCGTCAACCAACGCCTCATTCCCGGACTGCGTGTATATCCTGGGTCGACAAAGATTACACGGGCATTGTTCGGTTCTCCATCTGGCCGCTTGTACGCATCCAAATGCTTTTGGAAGGCATGACCGAACATAGTAAATGCTAGCTTGCTGCGTGCATAGGCCTTCGAAGGTGACCATTCTGCTATCTTCATAGCATCTGCTCCATCTCCAATGGGCGGAGATGCGATATAAGAGGAACAGGTTGCAAATATAATCCGCACATCTCTGTCTAATGGCTGGGCGCGGATAGCAGGACTAAGTATGCTAAGGAGGTGGAAGTTTGCGAGGTAATTGACCATCCATGTTTCCTCCAAACCTTCATTTGTGAGCGTCCGAGGTTTTCCAGGCGGTGTCAAAGTCGCCGCACAAAGTATTATCATATCCAAACGTCGCGGCGGCGCATTGTCGATCCATCTAGTAGCAAACTTTCGAATGCTGATCAGAGATGACAAGTCAACCTGTTCGGCATATATCAACTCGTTCCCCGTTCGCTCTCGTAGGTCTTCGATATAATCAACGAGGAAGAGGTCTGTCGGAGACTGCCGGGTGAGCAAGATAACTTGCGCTCCTCTGCTGGCCAATCCAAAAGCTATCGACGCTCCTATCCCTGATGTGCCTCCCGTTATCATTACGATCTTCCCATGCATCGTCCGCTCTGCAAAATTGACTGCTCCCTTGCAATACCATTTTACGGCTGCAATTATTACTACTAGGATAACCACCTTCGAGACAATCCACAAATCTGGCAGCCAAGGAACTTCGCCGAAGATTACATTGCTGATAAAAGGAATTGGCATGGTTCAAAGATTGAATAAGGAAATGTCAAAAGAGTGTGAAGATGAGAAAAGATATCTTAATGTAGCCTCACTCATGCTTTGGTGATTCAGTGACGAGAAAGGGGGACACTGGCAACAAGTTCGAAAAGACATCGAGGCTGAGCTAAATTTAGACTGGTAGCGCAAGGCTGATAAATTTATAAAGCCTTGTGTAGTATATTTCAACGCCAACGCCAACGCCTCTTCCAACAACAAAAATCATTCAGACTCCGCGCTCTGCAGCTTAACAACTAGAATGTCTGATAATGATATGTACGAGATACCTCTTGAGGACCAGAGGGTCGTTGGGGCTGGTATTAAACGCAAGAGAGTCAAGTTTGTTCCCTCAAGTTCGACAACCTCCTCATCGATTACACAAACTCCAGGCACAAACTCAGCAAGATCAATCAGCGACTTCTACCTCAAACTAGTTCTGCCAAACGATGATGCTGCTGCTGCTGCTGTAGATACACCGAAAACTACCACCTCTAGAGAAAGCGATGCTAAGAATGCATCTCAGTTCTGCGAGATCTGCAACCTTCCTGTCTCGTCTGCGGACTCTACCACCATGATTAAAAATGACTCCTTACATCCAACGGACACTGACCTACCACCGACTACAAAGCCACGACCACACGAAGCATCATTAGCGCACCAAGTCTGTCTCACGCACTCTCACCCACCCTCGCATCTGGATCGCCATCGTAAAGGTCTGACCTACCTCTCATCCTACGGCTGGGATCCAGATGCGCGTCAGGGCCTAGGAGCATCAGGCCAAGGTATACAGTTTCCTATCAAAACGAAGGCAAAAGATGACAAATTGGGACTTGGACTTGTGCTGCCAAAGGAGGCAGAGCGGAGAAAGAAAGAGAAACCAAAGACATTAGATGCTGGAAAGGTCAGAAAGTTGCAGGAGAAAGATAAGAAGAAACTGGAGAAGTTACAAGAAATGTTCTATCGGAGTGAGGACCTAGATCGTTATTTTGGTACTAGGTGAGGAGCTCGGTGTTGGGGCCATCCGGCTGCTCATAAACGCACGAACTAAACCTGAGGAAAGACACCACAATTCCATAGGAATATCTCATATCGGGAAAAGGTCCTGCCACAATACCGAAAACGGCTCAGCTAGAGCTATGTTGTCCTAGCAATATAGACGCCAATAGCCGCCGACAAAAGGAAATCGAGTACAGACTGCCGGTCAGCAGCAAAACCCACCAGTGTGCTTCTCAATATTGAGGATTCGGAAATAGACTGATATAATAGACCTCAATCAATCCTTGAAAGCTGGGTTGAGAAGTTCATGGTAAATGGGCAACATGCAGAGCCCTTAAACAAAGAGTAGAATTCACAACCTGCACAGAAGTGTCACTAGGATGCCAGCTATGTTTACCCACTATGAGTTCCAATGTCACTTAACCTCCAGGGATCGTATCCCTTGAAACGACTACAAGAATCATAACTATTCTAGTGTGACAGTAACTATACAACAAGATCCGTCATAAGACACAATGTTGCTTAGCCATCAGGTTGCTTAGGAACCTATGTTGCCTCTGCCTTAATGAAACTACAATAATACACCCTGCTTATCATATAACTTAAAGTCACTTACTCCCCAACTACCCTAAACCACAAATGCCTATTTAGGTTTCCTACCATAACAGAGTATCTGAAATCACATAAGCAACCGTGACCCAGCATTTCCCTCTACCATTAAAAAAGTAATGAAAACTGGCATAGGATAATAAGCATGAATCTTTGTATCATGCACCTCCTTCCTAACATCTACCAAGAAAACCTCCACCTGATGTGCACTCCAACCTAGAGCTCCACTCAACGCCATTGTAATACCAGAGAGACCAGATCTGAAATCCTCAAGTGTTCACATTCCTATTCATCATTAACCATTACTCCTTCCCCCATCCATAAATGAAGTATATCAAACACCTCGCCCAATTCCTTCACCTTCTTATCCCTTCCAACGATTCATAGGCCACAAAAAACTGTTTCTCAACCAACATCTACAAACTCAGCGGCCTCTATCTGCTCCCTATAAATCAACACACTATTATTCGGCCTTCCAAATTTAATCGTCCCATCAAGCATCAACTGATTCCATTTCTTCAGCACCGAGTCCTCAGGATACGTATAATCATCTAAGTGAACTAGATAGACAATATCTGAAACTTCGAGGAAACCGCCTCGATTTGAACTTCTTTTCACTACCAGCAATTCTTCCTCGAATATAGTATCTGAGGAGTTGAGGGAGGGAAAAGAAGAGGAAGAAACCGGAAACTCTAGAAAGAATCTCAGCCAATTTGCAAAACAAGCAATTAACATTCTTGAATGTATGAAATCGAATTTCGTGCTAAAGTTCCATTCTCGTTCTAGATCGTTGATTTCGAGGGATACGTTTGGAGGTACAAAGGATGGTTGGGTTGGGTTGAGGTCAACGCCTAGGACCTGATTCTTTCAGTGATGTCCTTCCGCCTGGAATTCTTGGGACTTTTTATAGATATGAGATTCGGGGTGCATACCGGCTATTGGTGTGTCAGTACTACTGATTTATGACTTATTTCTGTGTGTGTTGGGGAAAGAGGACTATATACCATAGTCAATAGCCCAGATTCCAGTCCCAGTTCCAACATCCAGAACACGACGAATCTTCTTCTCTTTCGGAATAGGACAAACAGATATCTTCCCGTCGTATGTCAGAGGATAGAGATGATGTTGGAGATCTAGTTACAGCTACTCATCGTACACCACGCCCAAATTTCATAGAGGCAGAAACACCTACCAAGACGATCCTTCTCAGGCTTCACACACCAGTCAACAATACATCCCACCTCAAGTAGTAACAGGGAAATGGTAATAGTACCTCATTATGAGGTAAAACATAAACTACACAACTACCAATCAGTAATCAAATACCATCTCAGAGAAAGGGAAATAAGAAGAAGAAAAACACATACTCCCCTCCCTATAAGCATGATAAGTCCTTCCATTCCCCTGCTCATATTTCAATATACCCAAACTAATAGCCTCAGCACTCCTCCCTTCATCACTCCTATCAAAAACCAAACACAATCAACTTCTCAAGATTCTCAGAAAGATACAGATAGTCTATGAGATGCAGGTATGTCTGCTTATACACAAGTCCTTACACCACCAAAAGCCAAACCAGCATAACGATATTCATCACCTTACCATCAAACACACTAGCAACGATCTCTTCCCATGAGATCCACATAATCAGAATACTCTACAGATCATAAAAAATAGAAAGAAAGAGAAAAAAAATCAAAGAAAAAGTACCACGGACCTCAGCTTTAACATTCCCCATGTCCCTCACACCAGTTCCCTCATGAACACCTTTCCTGTCCCTACTCTCCAGCAGATCCAGGTATCTGCGCAGCCATACTATCTAGATACCCTACAAAGGTACTACTTCCTAAACTCAAAAACGGTAAACCTCAAAAACCACCTATCCCTTAGTTCGTTAGATGTGACTTTGTACAGGGATTCAGCACCCCCGACAATTTACTACTAAAACATATATAAGTTTTGTCGTGCACGTCCTGGTGGCCTATGCAGGTCACAACTAACGAACTAGAGGACGTCCAATCTACAAAAGCTAGAAAAGCCTCACTCACAAGATAGTTCAAAAACCAATGCAAAGTGTGCTACAGTATCTACTGTATTTATTTGTATCATACCATCCCCGGCAACCCCGACCCTTAGACCTAACGTTTTAAACTTTCACTGGAGCAAAAAAAAATCACCTGGGAAAAGGGATGTCAATCCGTCTTCGTATGGAAGAAATGCTGAAGCTGAAGAGTCTTGACTTTATTAGCCAAATGAATTTGCAGACGAAGAGGGGGGCAATTGGTTAGCACTTTTCTAGGCGTATGTTTTATATTTCCTACATACAATGGGGCTTAGAAACGTTTAACGCCTCTCAATGCCACACAATGCCCTCTAACACCAAACAATGCCCAAAATACGCTCACAAAAATTACCCAGCCATCATCAATGACCAGTCATCCTCAGTCTCTATTCTTGTCCTTCTTAGACCCAAAGAAGCCTCGCTTCTTTTTCTCGCCATCCTTGTCCTTGTGCTTGTCTTTCTTCTCTAGCTTGCCCTTCTTATCTAGCGCTGGTGCAGGCCATTCTTCCCCACCTCCATTATTCATCGACAAATTTGCCATACCAGCAGTTGGTGGTATTGGTGCTGCTTGACTCTTCATTATGGGTGCAGGCGGTCCAGGACTTACAGGTCCCCCTCTCATCGGTAGACCTGCACTAAGTTGCGCGTTGGGACCTTTTGGCATAGTCTGCACAGGCTTTGGGGCCTCTCTCTCGAAAAGATGAGCTGGCGCTTTTGGTTTCGGTCTCTCGATCGGCAAATCAAGTCTCCTCCTATCTGCACTCAAATCGGCGGTTTGTTTAATAAATAATGCAGGTGTGAGCATGTGACTTGTGGCGAGGAATACATCGCGACCAGCGTTTTTGGACACCTCATAGCAAGCTCTGGCCTCAGAATATGTTGCACCGCCAGCCATAAATACTATGATTCTTTGTTGGTTCTCATTAGCAGACATGCGGTTCCGAGCCCAAGTCGGTTTTGCACTGCGAAGAGAGGCTTGAGACTGTGCTGCTAATTCATCCGAGTTGTCGAGAGGTGGCTTTGTATATGGGAATGCACCCTGATCAAGCGTACCTTTCACGATATCATCCAGCATCAGCTTGAGGGATGGTTCGAACCTTGACAACGCATACTCTTCATCTGCAGCGGATGGAGCTGTTTTCCGAGGAAATAGGGGCTGAGGTGGTGGCTTTGTGTCTTTAAAAGCTTTCGTAGTGCGGGCACCTAAGAGTTCAAGGTTGGTAATGACCTCCATATCTTGAGGGGGTAGAGAAGAGTGTGCGAGAAGACGTTGTGTGTCGTCAGGTATCAGGCCATTTTTGTATATGATGTAGAGTAAGATTAGTCGTAACCTGTCTGGTAATTCGATCGTCTCGTCGTCTAGTAGTCGTACTAATTGATCCGCCAAGTTCTTTGGCTTGCGGAAATCCTCATCGAGGCCAGTCCCAAGTGATTGTTCTACGGACGCAATATCCGGAAGCTTGTGGTGTTGGAAGATATTCATACATTCTTGGGCCATAGTCAGGTGCAGAGAGTACGCTTCCTTCATCTCCTGGAACTGTGGCAAACCTGCTAACATGTCTTTGATGGCATTGAGACTGGCAGGATCAGCCTCATTGGTGAAATGCGGATTATCTGCCATGAACTTTTGGAAGTCAGACATCAACTTTTCAATGGTATCTTTCATATGTGTATGTCTGTTAGCAACCCATATTTTGTCCTTCTCTCCAATCTCCATTTCCTTCTCTTCTTGGGCCCCATCGCCTTCGGTGACGACTGTTTTATAAACCACCTTCTCTCCCTCCATTATAGGTAACAAGTCATGGGCCATGGCCTGATAGGTAAATTCGTGGATTAAAGGGGCTACCAAATCCATTGATCTATCTGTAATGACAAGGACTCCTTGTGGTCGTCCAGCAGGAGGTGGGAAATTTCTGTTCCACTGCGCATATGCATCAAGTTCTTCCTGAACAAATCGAGCTAAATGAGCGCAGAGAACGCTTGCTTCGTGGATGGGATTTCGAGGCCTATAGTATCGTACTTTTGGGTATTCTCCGAGGGTCACACAAATTCCTGTAATCTACACAAAGCCTTAGACCTTAGATCAAAACACTGTGATTTACCATACCTTTTGTGCCAGAAGCTGCATATGATCTCGAACGAAGTTATTGCAGGAGGGGTGATATAATAGGGGAAAACTCCAAGGGTCCCTGAAGGTGATCAAATGTGATTCTCGAGGGAAAAAGTCTATGGATAATGTTTCAAATCCTGCCAGTTGTTCTTGTGCCGACCTCGAAGAATCGATGCGCCGGCGCATTTGAGGATCAAGAAGAGCTGTCCATACTAAGAAGGACTTTCTGTATCTGCGGCGTTCGAAATCTGCCATGAGGCAATCGACGATGTGCGGTTGTGGGGACAGAATATATATGGCATCCATGTCAGGGTTCATATCTCTCCTATTCTCGATCCTCTCAATGTCTTGGGTTGGAATTAGCCACTGGCTCATTGCTCCGCCCGCATATACTAGTACGTACTCGCAATATTCTCGTTAAGGATGTCATCTTCCTTGACCACATTGTCTATGATCTTCTTGGACGCCTCGTCGATGACCAGGACCTTCCACTGCACAGCTGTTTAGCACACGTCAAGGATTGGGAGTAATTAAAGCTAGCAGACGTACATCCCCTCGAGTAATCGATTTGATCGTATTCACGATAACTGTCCCCTCGAGTTAGCCCATACCCAAGAGAATGCCAACTCCTCCTGCTCACTATCGCGCTGCTCCTTAATCGCTGAGACGCCCATGATGAGCGGGGGCGGGGTATGGTTGCGAGCTCAGGGCTCAGTTCGACGTTGTTAAAATTCACCGGAGGATGGAGGATACTTGAATTGTGATTTTTAATTATGAGGGGCAGGACAATATGGTAGGAAAAGGGAGGTGGAGGATTAAGCAAGTCGTTGATTGAATATTCTGTGTGTCCTCCTGCCTGAAGGTTGCGCAGCCTGCCTTGGCGAAACAGTACTGGAAGCGGCTCTACTCTAGCGAAACGTCGCAGCCTCGAACGGCGGTCCCACATGGTACAGTACTGTACCTACAGTACCTACAGTACCTAAACATCAGCATTGTTTGCATCTTTCATGCCCACAAGCTAGCTCTATTGCCCTAACATCTAGCCTACATCTAAATCTACAATTCCCCCCACGGCCTTTTTATTAAGATACTTCAGAAGGTAGACAGACTACTCTAATTGTGTTCTTCTACCAATTTCACCGCATGGCTGGCCACAGTTGGCGCACTGGCTCTTAACTGGCCACAGCACACTCATGAATCATAGACAGTTCATGTTATGCATGTTTTCGGATTTTGGGATGATCTAGAAACCTCATAAGAATGAACCCCTCCTCCCCTCCCCCTCTCCAAAGGAAAATTCTCCCTCATGAGATTAGAGCAAAGTTAGCCACTAAATAGACTCCTGACCGGCACCCGGGGCCTCAAAGTATGAGTGACACGTGACAACCCTTATTGACCATTTCTACATAGGTACCAGTAGTAATAAGGGCCAAATTGTACTTTGTTGATGCTGAATTTGGCAAGGGATTTCTCCTTCGTTGTTTACATAGCCTCTTGAACTAGGAAGCTATCAAGCAGGTAAGTGTGGTCCGGGCAGTGTTTGAAGACGCTAACGAGTCCATTGCAAGCATCAACAAAGCAAGTAGTTAAAGCTAATGATGCGAGAGAATTTTTTGACCCTGGTAGGTACTTATTCTAAACTTCACCCTTTGCTATTTAGTCTTAGTTAATATAAATAAGAAAAACATCCATTAACTTTTAGTTTGGAAATTCTTAATGGTATCACACCTGTTTAAACTCGCAAAGTCATGCCCCAAAAGCCAGTTACCTCAATCTCACACACCTGAAGCAACCTTCAGAGATAACGACTGCCGAATTTGATAAACTAGAACCGTTCGATTTTTTTCGAGGCTTTCAAGTGTCGCTCTATTAAGTACGCCCAGATGGCGAAACCGAAGTGTGGAAGCTGTTTAGCCAGCCTCAGCCTTTGAAGCCTCTTGAAGCCACTCAGTAGAAAGTTACAGCTCAACAACTACAGCCATTTCGTCCACCAACACTCCCGATAAATACTACTTCTCCTACAAGTCAGTACTATGTTTTTCTCAAAGAACAAGAGTAAGAGCCTTAACATGTTCCAGAGTCGTAAGACATTGTTTCAAAGGCATGGGAACCAAAAAAAACATGTTGCTTACAAAGAGCTGCGAAACCTGTAGTAACAGTGAAACTCTTAATCCTTTGTGCCTTGGAAAAAACTGCTAATCCGTTTACGTCATTATTGTATAAGCCAGGGACCCATAGTCACAACTTAAGCGAGGGAGAGCTAACACAGCGTATAGAACAAACACTGTTCATTTATGACCAAAGAGAGTCTCTGAAGACAGGAAATAGCCCATCCATATAACAAAAATAAGCGACTTAAATTACTGAAAAGATTATGGTAAAGGCTATCACAAGCCCTGGTCGGATCTTCAAATTCGCTATTGTAAAAAGTGCAAACATTAGTAGAGTTGCTATCTACTTTGACACAATTTTCTGATGCCACCATTTCAAACTCTATCTCCAGTTTACCGAGAGAACAGATCACGATTAACATGTAAGGTTAACAAAGAGACGATACTCTGTACCTCTATATTATCCCAGAGCGTGCTGTCCTCACCACGCAGCTAAAAATCGTAGCCTTGGAGTTGGCGAGAAAGGACTGCAACATAGAGAGGCTGTGATTTGTTAGGTTTGGTTTTGAAGTGAGCTATATTTATTAGAGTAGTGCTTTATCTTTAAGTATTAGTTAGTCTTTGTCCTAAATTACTCATTATCGCGCTAACTAGATAATGCTCGCTTAGTGTAGGTCTTTAATTTGTCTTAGATTTTTAACAAGATCTTCTATTGCTTAGACTTAGAAATGCTTAGCTTATA
>JAJONI010001298.1:0-13164 GCA_022190145.1 Pezicula rhizophila
TCAGTATTGTAGCCTCACTCATACTCACTCCCTCTCACATCTTAACAAATATCTAGCACTAACTACATTAGCAGCTCCCTTGGTCTCTAATACTTGTTGTCTAAACCAGAATATAAAGGCCAAAACAATCTTTTTATACGCATTATCTCTACATGTGTTGTTCATGGATGTATTCTCAAAGACAGCCGGATGTATTAAGGATGTATTAAGGGTACCGAATACTAGTGAGGATAACTTCTCAAGAAATTTCATCCCCGCCGTCATTTTTTTCAAGTTGGATAATTTACTTTGCATGTTGCTCATGCTGTTGAGGGCGGATATGCTGAATACTTTTTGTGTGGAGAGATCGACCGCAAAATCCTGGCCTGGGACACAACCGAGTTAGATTGTTAAAGACAGGTAAGATGAAAAGTCTCTTGCAGTATGACTATATTTCCTCCCCTGAACTCACAATCTTAATATCTTTCCTTCATTAGCATTAGCTGATCACGATTCTTGCAGGCTGAATCCCCGAAACCAATGCGTTTGATGGTATTCTCAGAGACTGGTATATAGTTAGTGTACTTGGGGTGTGAATTGAGCCGCAAGGAATATTACTTAGGACAAGTAAAAGTTTCGGTATCTGTGTAATAGTGGTCGACATACTGCAAAATACGCTAGCTTGCTTTGCACGTACCATTAGGTCATGAATGAAAAGACATCTTTTCTTGCACGTAACTTCCTTGAGATTCGAAACCGAGTTAAAGAAGTCGCTTGCGTTTAAAACACCTTTATTAGTTAGAGCATACTAGAAAATTACGATCACAAGTATTGAACAGCTCTTCAGTTTTGGAAAGCGGTGTTCGTTAGTAAGGTGGTGAATGTGTTATGTTGACTGCACTAAACAAGCACTCTCTGACTTCCAGCCCAAAGACGTGCTCCCACGCTAAAACTCATTCTCCAAAACACACCACCACCACCAACCTTGTCAGACACCACCACAACCTCACCTTCAAACTATTGAAGGGGGGTTGACCATCAAGAACACTTCCCCCATCTCGTAAGTTACGATTCTACCAAACCCAAACCGCCAGCTATGGCAAACGCTCACCTTTGCTTCTTCAGCCTGTACACGCGCAGTGGTCTTCGGCATGGCTTCAACCACAGAACTCCAGCAAAAGCCTCCAATCCGAATCTTCTCTTCTCCCGGTCTGAAACCCGATGTACGACTCGAGGTCTTCGGCACCGAATTCCATGTTCACTCCATCATCTTGAAGCTGAACTCAGCATTCTTTCGCAAGTTCCTTGATTCACCGGAAAAGAAGCTTCTGGAGTCGCCTCCCGCTCCATTTCGATATGAGTGGGTTACCAAGGTTGATGAGGATGGTAAGGGCTGGTGCCTTGTTGATGCTGGAACGCAGGTAGGTTGAGCGCGATTTCCTTACCTCAGACGTCTACGCAGATTACTATCTGCGACTTCTCCATACTTCGCTCAGTTCATGAGTCAGGTGTACTTCTGTATTTTGAGGTTGCTATATGGGAGTGTGGCAATTGGAGTAACTCACTTAGCTTGAGTAATTCCGCCTGGATGACCTTGGCTATGCTAACCACAAAACTCAATAGACAACTGCTAGCAACATTGAGTTTGCCGAAAACCGATCTTTCGAAACCACTACATTTGAGAGACTTATTTGCGCAATGTACGGAAAGCCATACCATTTGGAATGGATGGTGTGTGACAGTTGCCTTGGCCTTAAAAATCTCACCGCCTTGGCAGACTACTATTGTGCACTTCCCGCTGTCTCCCGATCCCTCTACTCAGTACTGCTTACCGACAGCGACATCAAGTCTGACGTTCTGTATTCCGTGGCATACTTTCCACTTGCATTGAAGCTCAGGAACCCGGTATTATTCAGACAAGCTATGATATTTGCTATAAACCCATGGCGATATCCGAGATTCAAGGTTCAAAAGTACAAACTAGCGCTTCAAGAGTACAAATACCTGGACAATGTCTATAACAGTATCAGTGCGATGACAGTTGAATTCAATATGATAACTAAGAGTTTATCAGAAAGATACGTACTCTTCAGGGCACTCATTCAGAATATCAGGATGAGCATTTCCAAGGATGAATACTATCTCCACCCGGAATACTACTTTGAGATTTCTCAGAGTAACTGTAAGCTACTATTCGACGATAAGAATGGCGATGTCGATGACTCTGATGATTATGATGAGCCTCCGGCCGTTAAAATCGCTCGTTTTTTTTCTCTCTTGCGAAATTTGACCGGAATCCCAACCGAGTTACCATCCAGCGATCAGCTTTCTAACTGTAGAAAAGGTTTTCTTTATATTGACATCAAGGATGAAGATCTCCCATGGGACACAACACAAGAAGATTGGTAAAAAAACAAAAGGTGAGTATTTAATATCCTTCCTTTCTTCGATTTTCACCTCTAGTTCCACCGACGAACTCTTGAATTGCTCAATCCAGCCAAACCCATTTTCTGAACTCGTCTATTTAGGCAAAGTGTATAACCAACTTCACTCATGTTACGTTTTTCAGGCAATTCAACCACACTTCAGAAGAAATTCAAACTCATTAGCACAACAGCACATAATTATGGTACTATCCTATCCCTAAAACAGCATTAGATCACTAACTAACAAGAAATCTAGTGTCAATCGCAGCATTAATATAGCTAAGGGTTTCCCTCCGGCGAATTCGAGAGAGCTACCAGGCTAGTTGGCAGACACTAATAGGGCAAAGGAGCATTTAATGGGGACTTTCAGCTATCATAGAACTTCTATGTAATCAACCTAATATGAGAATGGCACTTTCATAATTTCATATTCTGTTTGAAAGTGTTGAATCTGTCCCAACAAGTTCATGAAACGCTCTTTTTAACGGTCCTGACTTCTTTAAGTTAAACCCGGTGAAATCACTTAAGTGAGCGAGTTAGTTCAAGCTAGATACTGAAATGTTGGGTTACGGAAATTATGTGAGGTAGTTTGGAAGGCAACTTAAAACTCGAGCGGTGAAGTAAGAAAGAGCTATATTGCTTGACTCCGCCTCAAGGTAAGTAATCAATCGAGCTGAGATAAGTTACTTAAGTCAAGTCAGTTACTTTGCCTAAAATAATGAGTTCAGGGGCGGATTTACGGATTAAGCGACTCATTAACTCATCGGATCAAGCATTTGACTACTGAAAATATGGCCTTATCTCTGAGAGAATAGTCATAGTCGCCAATTTTTTTAAAAAAAAAGTTTTACATATGCTCCAGTAATGAGATGTAGCCTTCGAACTTCTTTTTGTTGGTGCGGTTTGGAAAATAACACCTCGAATTTGATTGCGACCATTAACTCCTCGCTTAGCACGTGAAAACCGCTAACTCTAACAATAAATAACCTCTTCTTAACCTCTACACAATGCTGATTCTATAAAATGGAAGCCCGGCATTTGAATCAACTCCCACCATTTCCTCGTACTCATCCGGTAGCAGCAAGTCTTCATGCCTCTCTACAAAATCCTCAACATTACGCTCATGATCCTGCAAGGGAAACACGGCAAAGTAACCTCTTCGGTAGTACTGTCCAGGAAGCTTTCCTGTCGGCTGGAGAATAATGCCATATCTGTTGTTGGGGTTACTGGAAGTATTGAGCTCGATAGTTAAGCAATATATCGTAGTGCCATTCGGGAAGGGATTTCCATCCGCGAAAACATTGGCTAAGCTAGAGCCTAACCACCATTTTGAGTTGTTATACATGCCTATGCATGGACGGATTGTGGTTTTCAATACTGGGCCTTCGAGTCGTAGTAATGCGCCACCCTTGATCTGTCCAAATCGGTCGTTACTGACTAGGGGTACATCTAACTGTAAGACTCGAATGAGAATTGAAGATGAGGGGTTGTCGAGGTAAGGCGCTCGCATGATAATACGCTTATTCAAGGAAGCCCATGACCATGATGGTATGTAAGAGTTACCAGGCATCATTTCTGGATCCGAACTTGCGGACCACATAAGCTGATATGGCAAGATATCCAGCAGGAGTCCAGCAATGTACTGATTTCCATCCCCTATAAGCTTCCGTGCAAGACCAGAGATAGCTACGAGCTTATCAACATCTGGTTTGGAAATAGCACATCCCGAGTATTGATTGACGAACATGCACCATAATTGATAGCGTTGGAACTTGATGCTGTGTGCTTTCAAGATTTCACCCCTCAGAGAGTAAGGATCCAAGCTTATCTTCGTGGCCGTATAGTTTGGAAGGCCTTCTGGATAAGTCTCAGAAGCTCTGAGTTCCAAACATTCCCAGAAGATCTTCTTTCCGAAATGAAGAACCCTTGGTGCTAGGACAAGTTCCTGTACAACCCAAGCTCGATGACACAAACTTCTGTCCCCGATAAAATCATCCCAGTCATCAAAGCTGGAGCAGATGAACTTCTTTCTTGGCTTGAGGCTCCATCTTGCTTCTATTTTGCAAGGCTGTACGTCTAATGGAGATCTTTCTTTAAAGCAGCCACCGCGAGGATTAACGCTTGCTGTTGCTGCTATGTTGCACCATGAGTTGTGGTAAATATCACCCATCATAGCAGCTTGTTCATTCCAGTCCTGAGTTGAATCTTGGATGATACAGAGACTATCAATCCATAGGTATCGTATGCCAAGCCTGGAAACAATCTTCATTGCATCTTTAAAAGTCTCGGGTAGGGTAGATAGGTCGATGTGATCTTGAAAGTCTTCTAGATTGTCAACTTTAAGTTGAAGCGGCACGTAACCCCCCCAAGAATGAGACAGCGTCATATACGGTGTTTCTACTGGCAACTCTTTCGTAGTGGTACATAACCGGGGACTTATTTCTGGGCCTGTCCCGACATCTAGAAGCCGAGTAGGCAAGAATCTGCTCTGAGGCAGCGGCAAAGAGCGATTGCAATAAGAATGCGTTTCACAGCATTTTCGTATCCATGAGCGTGCAAGGTCAAAAGTCTGCTCATTATCGCTGGTATCTGTAACGGTCGCACTATTCTCATTACCTAATGCCAGTATTTCTGGCAGGGCTTTAGCTATGGCTGTATGATCTAACATTTTAAAAAGAGAACCTACCGCTAACAGGCTTGAATAAAACCGACTTCGTTAAACAAGGCTTTCCAACCTCTGGTTTCTTTGGATAGAAGTACTCGAATGCTATACCATTACCAACGTGACTCTCCCAGAATCCAAAGGTGATTTTGATGCAGCCTTGCAAAGCTTCTCGGTCGGCAGACGACAGATCGTTCCAGCGAATATAGCAAAGATGACAACAACCTGCCTCCGCTGAAGCTTGCAGTTCTTGAAGCGTCTGCTTGAAAGGATGCGTTGCTGTGGTTCCAAGAGGCATATCTTTTCGCTGACCTCGGAATATGCTCTCGCATGCTTCACAAAGGTTGGTCTTTCCGTTCGACGACTGGTCGTCGCGCGAAAGGAATGATTTGATGAGTTTCTGCATATTGTTGGTTTCTTGGCTAGCTAGACTGGTGATGGTTTCAGATGTTCTTTGATGTTGTCGGGAACAGTGTGGTTGTGGCCGAAGAAAATTGAACGTTTTCCGTTCAGCCAGCCACTTTTGTTGGTGGCACCAGGCGGCACAATGTATGGACACAGCAATTTCGCCAATTGTTTTCAGAAGACTTAGACTGAGCGAGGAAGGTACGAACTTAGGCCTGTCTAACATGTTTTCTACCACTAATATTTGAAATATACAACCTTTAGTCTAGGACATCAATCAGATTGTCTTATATTTTCTAAATAAAATGTTAAAACTGCAAATAGAAGAGAGATCTACAAGTGAAGTAAAACATGTAAAAGATGCATGATTGCCAAACCTATTAGTGTTAAGCGAATATAGAGAATATTATGCTGTTAATTAATGATAACCTAAACTAAAAATTCAAATTCTGGACATTTAATTGGCAGCTCTTTTTCTCGTCGCGATAGTAAATGTTTGCGACACTTAAATTTCGACTCAACTTGAGTCGAAATCTTTCTTATGCTAAGTAACCACATTTCCGTTCTGTAATGAGGAGCATGAGGTTCAGAATTGGTTTTACATTAACTCCCTGTGTTTCAAAGACTGCGAAGGAACGGAGCATGGTTCTGAGCATGCCAGTGGGATTGGTCCGGCAGTTCTAAGGGTAGTTTGCTTCACGTAGCTACTTCTTGTTACTTGAGCCAAGTCTATAGCAACATAACATCAAGCCAGTCAATAACACCTTAAAAAAAGTCTCTATATCCCAAGGGACTCTAGCTATTAAGACGTCGTCTAGAGCGCCACCAAGAATATTAGATCTAACATCGCCGTTGTCCAAGTTAGACTCAACCACAACCAGACTCTAAACATTTATGTATTCTTGTACCATGGCCAGAAAGCAGATGTTCGCCTCCAGATCTTCGACAAGGGTGAGTTGTATGTCCACTCGGTCAATTTAAAGAAATCCTCAGCCTTCTTCAGAACGTTCTTAGACTCTGCCGACAAGAAACTCTTCATGTCACCATCAGTACCATTCCGATATGAATGGGAGACATATGTTGATAAAAAAGACGAAAAGAGGACGCCGAATACTCCACGCGTGTGTGCTCATGAGGGTCATTTCTGGAGCTTAATAGCACAGTAAACGAAGCCCTCCGCCCCCTCTTTTCTTGTAAGAGCAAACTTTCTCTCCTTCTTACAAAATTAATGTTTGCTGTGTCATACCAACCATACCCAAGACATCTCGAAATTTTCAACAACTACCTCTGGTAAGCAGAATCCAAAAAGTTGGTCTATCTTGTGGAGACTTGTATAGGAGGATGCTTTTATGGGATCTCTAGAGATGGTTTATATGCTGAGGATTTTGTAGCTCTTCTGTCTAGTCTATAAAGTCCAGGTTATCTTCGAACAAATTTAACATCAGTACGTGACTGACTTGGTTTAGGTAACCGACTTGACTTGACTTTAGTAACCGGGTATTTGTCTGTAGATTCCTGGGTGACATTCAAAAGTTTCTTTGCTCTCTTCTGTAATTTAATTCTAGTTGACAAGAGAATGTGAATAAGACATGCGCGGATTTTGGGGGTATTTATCACAACTCAGTGAGTGGATATATGGAACGTAAGTACCCAAGAGTGCTCATTCGGCACACATACCTACTATTCTCAAAAGAGCTAATGATAGCCACAAACTAGTGATCAACACCTTAAATCATAACTCATTAATTTTGTCTACTCTAACCCAATGGTATCAAGTCATTCTCACCAAGATTTTTTTAATTCACCCCCCTCAAAGCCATAGATCCCAAAACCAAAACCTCCAACTCCCGCCTCTCATCAACCTCCCTCACCACGGAACCATTAACACCCTTTCCAGCTCCACCTTTCCCACCACCAAGAGAATTCAACTTATAAATCTTCTTGACCCTCGATAAATCCGTGATCCCTGCGAGATTCTCATCTGTGAAAGGGATTTGAGTACCGGTTATTGAGGTGGACAGGTGGGTTTGGATTTCTGATGCCAATACGGATGGGGTTGTCGAGAGTTTGATGACTAGGAGGTTTGTTGTTGTGGGTGTTATACCAAAGCGACGGAAGGAATCGGCGATCTTTTTGATTTTTGGGAAAGAGACAAGGTTAGTTTGATTGATTGAGGCTTGTTACACAGAAGTTTAAATGACGCGGCTCGGGATAGGAATAGAGTGAGCCTAGTGAAGCGTGGGGGATTTACGCAAGAGGTATCTACTTACATTGCTGTTTGGACTTAAAGAGAAGACGATTTCGGAGTGGACATTTCGGGTCTTTAATCTGTTTTCGAGTAGATCGTTCACAGCTCTGTATGCTGCTGCTAGAGCATGTACTCTTGAGATTATCTTCCATAATCACATGATTAGTTTTTTTTTAAAAAATCCTCTGTCACATGACAATTTTGACGACGAAGAAAGAGATTGCTTTCGAGTACGTACAACACTGGCGTCGATGAACGCGTATTCGAAGTCTGTGTTACCACTAAGGAGTTGCTGGTGGAGAAAGGCGGCATTCTTAACATCTTTGAAGAGCGTAATGTGTAGAGTGTGGGATGAGGGGAGGTGCTCCAGGTTGAGAGACTCAATGGTAGCCATCGTGTCTGGTGGCAATGATTGGCTAGTTCGTGGCGTTTGTCGGATCGTCGATGCTGAGACTTGGCCGATGAGGCAAGGAGTCAAGTGGAAGCACGTTACTGAGTTGAAGCAGGTAAGGAAGAACGTTGTGTTGTCGTCGGGCTCACGATGTTAGCCGTATGTACCTTGGACACTTGTGATGAGTTTAAATCTGAGTTGGAGCTGCAAACAATTTTCGGAATCGAATCCGATCGTTAGCCTGGTGTTTAATGTGGTTGAATGTGAACTTCCAGGACGAGCAGAGAGTTTGTTTAGATAGATTCTTGACGGCTTCAGCCCTAATACGACTGGAATGGAAGGCCTTAAGTCAAGAAGAGGTCGAAGCGCCGGTTTGCCTTTGCGGTTGTGGCTGTTGTTATGGTTGTGGTTGCGGTTACTGTTCTCAAGATTCTAACTTGTGTGAGAGGCGCAAAACCAGTGACAGACGTTTAAACTTGGATTGGTTCTCTAGTTATTGCGTCCGAGAAGAGCTTACCGGCAACACCAGATACCGGTAAGTGTACAACAAGGTTTGCGTCGAATGTTCGTTTTGTACTAGTAATCATCTGGAAATGTGATGGCAGCAAGGCGGCGTACGATAGAAGCTTAATTCGCAATCGGGATTGGCAATAAGGGAAGAGAGGTAGGCTAAGCGAGAATAGGGCATTTGGTACCTAGCAGGTACTCCTTTGGAGTTTGAAAATTCTGCAAAGTTGAGAAATTAAAGTGTATCAGATGTGTTCTGCAGGAAGAGATTCCAAGATGCATTACCCGCATTCAGAATTTTGGACCACTCAAAAGCAATAATGATGGCTTTGCAAAGGAAAAGAGCCAATCTGCTAACCAGGCCCTTGCTTACGGTGCCAAGGGAGTTTTAGTATGATGAGGCTACAGCCTCGCGTACTTACGTACGAAGGGTGTCACTTAGTACGAGCTGGCTTTGTGAGGCAGAATGAGAAAAAGGCTTTTAGTTTCTTGTAGTAGATTGAGATCCTGCTATCCTTCTATCACAAACATATCCAATTGAGATTTGCACTTGAAGCGTCCGTGTTTCCTCTTGTAACAAGAGCGAGTACGATTTGAGGATGTTGTCTTGGCTCGCTTTTCTTTCGTGCTCTTCGTATACAACTTGCTTGAACTTAGTAGTGTCCTCGCTTTTGATGTTGACAAGACTTTAAATTGCTTTTTGCTATTGTGCTCACTCGCTTTCCTCTTGCTTGTCAGCAATGCCACATTGCCACCTGTAATATGCGTTGTTAGCCCTCTTCCTCCTTTTATTTTAGTTTTAGATTTAAATAGATTATATATAGTATTTGTACATAGGCTCTAATGCATGCCGTAATAGGTGGAGAGGGACCCGAAGGCTGGCTACTCATACGCTATCTCTCCAGCCCTCAGCTTCCACTGCCGACCTGGTCGATCACGCTACCCTGACACTTTTAGCGTGCTTTCGCACCCCCCCCAAGCGTACCAGGGCACAGAGGCAGATCGCGACTCACCATGTTGAGCGACGGCTCTCCACATTCCTCTCAAGCTCACGACGCCCGAGGAATCTTGTACGATTTCCTCTTCCCAGCGCATGCGACAACGTCGGTCTTCGTCGCCAGCGGTGCTCTCGGACGCGATCACCGCAGAGCAAGATCAATACGACCAGCAGCAGGTCACAGCGGCCTCCATCCGATACCACGGGCATATTCCACGGCTTTTCCCAGCACCCAACGCGGCGTAACCGAAGCAGTGGCCGACGCACAGTTCTCGGTGATGCCTCCCCCAAAGCGTGGAGGCAGCGAGCTTAATAATGGAACTCCCGCCAAGTTTCCCAAGACGACTGAAAACCCAGAGGAGTTTTCCAGTGCTGTGAAGAAGCGACTCCAGTCTTCCAACAGGACCGGCCAGGCATGCGATCGTTGCAAGGTCAGTAAGCCTCGAGGGATGTCCACTGTCACGCCAACTAACATGCTCCTTAGGTACGGAAGATACGTTGTGATGGACTGCCTGGTGGATGCTCGCCATGTCTGCAGAACAGCACAGAATGTGCGACAACCGATCGAATAACGGGCCGGGCAATGTCAAGGGGTTACGTCGAGGGGCTGGAACAACAGAATGCCGAGTACCAACAGAGAATTCAGGAATTGGAACAGCGATTGATGCAGAATGGGGTAGAGAGCAAACCCTTGAATGGGTATCAAGGAACATCAACTCAGAAGTACGACTATGCCAATCTCCAATCAACACAAAATAGTCAAATCTGGAATCCATCTCAATCTTCATATACTCCAAGTGACTCCTCGACGGTCTTGACAGGCCAGCAGGAAGAGACCAAGGCATTGCCAGTTTTCAGGGCAGGATGTATGGGTGACAATTACCTCGGGGTGTCAGGGACCTCTCACCTTAGCTCAATTAAGGGAACGGCGCTATCAATTCTTGGGATGGAAATTGATATTGCCGATTTTGAATCCCCAGATATGGACGAACCGGATTCCTCAGTCTTTCACCCTCGGTTATACAACAAGTCGTATCAAGCATTTCTGCAATCTGCCTTAAATATCAACCCGAGGCTTGAAAATGTAGAACTACCGCCAAAACAAGAGGGCCTAACATATGTTTCATGGTATTTCCGAGTAATCAGCGCGTATATGCCCATCCTACATAGGCCGACCATTATGAAAGTCGTAAGACATTCTTCCTCAGCCTCCTTTTATGATCACTAACAAGAACAGCTTAATCGTATATATGATGATCCTTCGTTTCACCCGACAACAGCAGAATCGGTAATAGTTCATATGATCTTCGCAATCATGTACTTCCAACAAGGTACTCGCAACTGGGAAGATAATGAACAGCGAACCCGTTTCAATACTCTTTCGAATATGCATTATCATTACAGCCTCAGCATGTTCTCGTCACTCATGTCCAATCATACTTTCCAGGATGTGCAAGCGCTAACGCTCATATGTGCACATCTACGTAATTTCCCAAAGCCTGGTGCCAGCTGGCTGATGACTCAAACTACCCTGTCTGTAGCTATCGAGATGGGACTCCACCGTTCCGCCAAAAGGTGGGCTTCGGAGAGCATTCCAAACCCACTTGAGGTCGAGATGCGAAAACGAACATTTTGGTCTTTGCTTGCCATTGATGTTAGCCTTAGTGGAAAGCTAGGTCGACCTATGAGATTCACGCACGAAGATTTCGATGTGGAGATTCCTGTCCCAATGGACGATGAATTGCTTTCTGAAGCAGGATTGGATACGTCTCGGGGACCAGGGAAATGTCCTCACAAGATAGCATTGGTGGCATATAGACTGCTTCCATTATTCATGGAATTATACGGCACGATATATGCTGTGCGAAGACGACCCGAAGCGTATATTTCCCAAGTTAACCGCCTGGAGGGTTTATTACGGGACTGGAAAGAAAACCTACCCGCCGAGCTCGTCAAGGGACAAGCTGGACCTAGTGAACAAGAGGGACGGGTGTTTACTCTTTACACACAAGTCTGGGCTCTCGAGTTTCGATTACTCTTGCGCCATCCTGCGGTTTCGTTAACTTCAGATGCAACTTTCAACGCTGCTAGTATGAGAATCTGTGTAGAATCTGCAAGACAAATGCTAGCAGTTGTACGTCAACTGCAGAAATTCAAAAGCCTGGATACAACCTGGTATAATAGTACAGTTTATGTCATGGCTATCACTACAACATTATTTGATCAATGGGATAGGCGCGGTGAGATTTCAGGTGCAGACTTGGCTGCGCTGAAAGATGAGATGGATATGTGGTTAGATGTCATGGGAGACGTCGGGGCATTGCTAGGTAAGCTTTCTGCCTCTTACCGTTTGGCAAAAAAATTAATGAGCAGGTTCTGGTACTCGTCTTCGCGAGGCAGTGAAAGTAGTCACCGACGGTACATTGAGTCTATTATCTCGCAGTTTGCCTCCGAAAAAGGCATCGTATATTACCAAAGCAAACCTCAGTCAAGAAGATATAAAGCCGGAGCCAGACATCGATGCTACTCTTCAACCAGCATCAAATGCAGACAATGATTTCAGCAGCAATTACAGCTATACCAACACTGATCCTCAATCGCATGGAAGCGGCACAACTTCGACATATCTCACACCCGATAATCATCTTCCACAAAGCAATCAGCCAGCTCCTTATCCTACTTCAACACAATACCCATCCTACACCGAATCATCTGCGAATACACTCAACACATATATAAACTATCCCAATTCATCAACCGACTCAGTAGACTCACCTCTACAGCTAAGCAATTATTCTTCCCAAACCTCGCAGGTACCCTATCAATATACAGCTCCATCACGGCCACAATCATCTCCTATGAATTCCGGCTCACAAGCATGGCAACAATGGGCCTCGACTGTAGCAGGTAACATTGAACATCAAGGCTACTCGAATGACATGATGATGCAGATTTCTGGCCGACCAGGCAGTTTACCACAGAATCAGGTAAATGCGTCCATGGTGGATTTAGGGAGCACCCAGGCTGCCGTTGGGATTGATGTACATTCTACAAACATGGGGGCTGGGCAAGTTGCGGGTGGAATGAGTTGGCCGCTAAATATATTTGATGTTGGGGCTGCGCAACAGGGTCCATAAAATTATCCTCGAGGGTAGAAGGGTGTCAGGAGAGGACTGCGAAATAAATAGAGGGAGAAATTACCTTGCAGACAAGTAATAAACAGGGACGATAATCAAAAGTTGAGCGATGGCGTTCTGGATAATTCTGGTCTGGCATGGCGTTACACGGTGGAAGGCATAACAGGATTAGCTACAACAATTGGCGTTTCGAATCATTATTTCATGGCATTACAGGTGGAAATGTAACAATACCCATTTTGGGCAGGAGTTGTTCGGATTCGGCGTCCATATATGTAATAATGTTGGATTGGATGTCTGTAGACATATCAAGGCTAGGTCCTATGTAACATGCTTGTGTTCGTGCTTTCTGTGTAATAGAAATAATGCATACTTATACTATGTACTCTGTAGATGTGAAGACAGCAGAGTA
>JAJONI010001299.1:0-13160 GCA_022190145.1 Pezicula rhizophila
TAAAACGATCCAGTGATGTTTTAAATCTGGTTATTATTTCGAAAGGGAATTTCTGAGGCAAATATCTTAGTTAGTATGCTTTATAAACTCTGTAGTGATTGATTTTATTTACTGTTTTCTTTTTAGTCATAAGTATGGCTCTAAAGCCTGTAACTTTCTACAATAGCTAAATGACAGATTTCTGTCCCAATGGCGATCCAACGCCGTGAAATGCATAACATGTACAATGTTATTAATAAATGGGTCTGCTATTTTAGCAATCATCTCCGACCACGACCCCTAGCCCCACGACCATCACGCAGTTGACGATTTCCTCCTCCACCTCTGCTCGCTTCAGGAAAGAAGGTCTTCTGGGACATATCCACCCTAAGCATCTTGGTGAGACCAGGCCTAGCCGCAACCTCAGGTTCTTTTGCCCTCCTTAACGTAAATGCTTCATTCTCAGTAAGAGCATTTTTTGAGTACCCCTTTATCACGCTGTCATTGATACATCCTCGCAAGAAATTTGTGAACGACTCAGCCGTAGGCATAGTCTTAATGCCCATGGCGACAAGGAAACTCGGGAACGTCTCAACCTGATGAATTCGCTTAATGCTCTCTGCAAGCCCCTTAGCCGAACCTCTTGGAGGAGCACCATGTCTTTCAAAGGCCTCATCTCTTAGTTGGTTTAATGGCCTACGCGGGCTGCCGACTGCCGTTCTCTGGAACAAACTCAGGAACATCAGAAGGCGATATGAGGTCTTGCTTGCTTCGAAGCTTTTCTTGAGTCGGTAGTTAGACACGGCGGAAGGTTCCATGTATGTCAACTCTGGCATATTAGCACCCTTTTTATCCAGCATCCATACAACATTGCGGGTCACAGTCTCTTTGATGATGGCGCGTAGCAAGTTTTCGGTCATCGCTGATCAAGGCGGCGACAAGCAGATGCCCAAGATTTGGACAGTTTGCCTTGGAAGTATTACCTTGCATGAAACTCCGGAGCAAGTTGTTTGCTGAGTCGACAATCGAGGGTTGAGCCGTGGCAAGACAGAGTAAGAGATGGAAAAGATGAAAGTATGACTCAATTGCTTTCTCTGAAGCATGTGTTAAGGTACTTTGAGGTCCGTAGCAATAGCCGGGAATAGGTGATGCTTGCGTGGTGTGCTCGTTCAGCTTCACAACTATGTCATTCATGAAATGGAAGATAACTTTGGAGGGTAAGGTACTCCCTAGAATTGCTGCATGACCGATATCTGATAATGATCGAGGTACTTGGTCCTTCACCCTTTTCCAGTGTCCATAAGATAGGGGCAATGGAAGCCAGTACTGGAATGGTATAGCCTGAGTAGACCGGCGATGGCCATATTTATTGAAGGCCTTTTCCGATAGCAGATCAAATTCCGATTCAAAAGTTCCCATTCTTCCCCGATGTACTATGCTGACTCCAACTCCGAGCTCGGTTTCTGTATAATCTTGTTTGAAGATGAAACATTGTAATTCTCGCGTGCGTATAATGTCGTAATTGGTCATGAGAAGACCAATATTGTTCCATGCTTCTGCAAACACCATCAAGTCTTCTGTCTCTAGCTTATCACAAATAAGGAGTAGTATCTCGTCCGGAACCTCTTGAATGCCTGTTTTACCTCTCGGTACATCCCTTGAGGCTAGCGTTGCTGACCCTGCTGAAGCGCTGTTCTGAAAAGCCCTTCCTCTAGCACAGTTATCGAGGATAGACTGAGGGATATGGGCCAATTTTGTGCGTAGAACGAGGTTATTTCCCATAGCAGTACTCTCCTGAGGAGTTGGCCAAGTAGGGTCAGTACCAGCCCTTGGAGGAGGAGGAGCGACTTGATTTTTGGCTGATATGAAGCCGTTGGAGGAAGAGATGGAATCTCGAAAGCCGAACCCACACCCTGTGCAGACGTATGTGTCCGAAACATGCGATTGCAGCTGCCGGTACCTGCTGAGACCACGATGATAGCCCCCGCCTGTCTGCTCTATCCTGTCACTACTGAAGAAGCTGAGAAGTTGGATGGCGATTCCTTTGAGCGTATAGGCTGGAGTGTAGCCGTCTTCAGTATTGAGAATTGAAGCGCAGATATACGATCCGTAGACGTTTGGATGTTTAATGTCCGAGTCCATACGGATTTCTGGAGGCAATAAAGGATACTGTGGAGGGATATGTACTGTCAGGTGCATAGGTCCATAGCCATCTGCCGTAAGAACGAGGCATGCTTCGGTGATCTCTTCATCATATACATGTAGGCGGATGTTAGGATAGGGTTTGGCCTGAAGCTCATGAATATCATGAAGGAGTCGTTGATGCAAGGCCGCAGCCATGATGGATTGGTGAAATGGTATGTTTGAAACCGGAATGAAGCCGCAGGAAAGGGCCGTCGGAGGGCAAATCAGTAACTCCACTGGGTGCAAAGTACCTCGCACATGTGCCCTTAGACTATGTAGAGGTGTACTGGTGCAATGTTTGACGAATGGCCGCGTTTGAAGGAGAGACTGGGTTAAGTAACGTGCTGGCAACAAAGAGGGCGAGACAACAAGTGAATGTTTTGAATTCACAGGGAATATTAGAGACGCCCTCTTTGGAAGAATGAAGAAATCAAGCTGGGTTTAGACGGACTTATGTAGAAAATCCGAGGGCAAGCTGTCACTAGCTAGTGGAGTGGAAGTGAGCACTGCCGCTTGACTCACGTACGCCGAGCTCTTTCTTTCTCACCGAGCTTCTCAGGATCTTAGGAAAGTTCGCCAAATAGTCATCATGGCTAGAAATAGAGGCATTGATCTTTCTTGCAATGGCGAGGGATGCTTTCAGATACGGTATGAGTCCGGCTTAGCAGGCTAACTACATCACTAGGTACTAGGCACTAGCTAGCCCTGTAGGAGGTTCTTCTCTAGCAGACATATCTTTTGTTGGGAGTCATGAAGCCGAATCTGCAACCCTCAGCCTTACGGCTTTGGTGGTGTTCAGTCTAGTCCAGTCTCTTCAGAAGGATTGTTGAGGTGAGCTTTGAGTTTCAACTCGAAATGGTTCCCGTTCCGCTTCCAGGTTCGAATTATAATATAGCTATAAATTTACGGGTGTGAACTTATCCAACTGGGAAGCTTGAAGATTGTCGTACCTTTTTACTTTGCATTATCTTTCCTCTCATTACCTATTGAACTTCCCCTTCAAAATCCCCCACCATTCCAACAATGTCTGGCCCACCACCAAGCGCTACGTACGTGTCATTGCACTCCGACACGTATAGTAAGCATGGTAAAGCTAACACCTACACAGCGTCTACGTCCAAAACCTCGAAGAGCGCATCAAAGTCGACCAGCTCAAAGAAGCGCTAACAGAGCTCTTCTCCGAGTATGGTGAAATCATAGACATAGTTGCAAAGACGAACCTGAAAGCAAAGGGACAGGCGTTTATTGTTTTCGACACCGTGGAAAGTGCACAGAAGGCTATCGACGAGGTCCAGGGATTCGATCTGTTTGAGAAGCCTATGCGATTGGCGTTTGCGAAGACGAGGAGCGACGCAACAGTGAAGAGGATTGGTGATGATGAAGAGTTTGAGAGCCATAAGCGCAGGAGACTTGCAGAGAAAGGTGCGCTTCTCTACATTCACATATTGGGAGGATGGTGCTAATGCGACACAATAGACAAGAAGAAGGCAGCTGAAGCAGCAGAGGAGCAGAAGAGAATGAAAATCGCTGCGGCAGCTGCAGGTCCTGCTCTCGCTGCTGGACCAGTCAAGGCCTCGAGAGGCGCGGGACTCAAATCTTCCAATCCCAGCGCCGCAGCTGTCGTTCCCGACGAATATCTACCACCCAACAAGATCATCTTCGTTCAGAACCTTCCGGATGAGTACGATATTGATGCGCTTACTTCCATATTCGGTAGGTTTGAGGGATTCAGAGAGGTTCGTTTGGTACCTGGTCGCAGGGGAATTGCTTTCATCGAGTACGAGAACGAGGCTGGAGCTATTAGTGCTAAAGAGAATACTGCTGGAATGGCATTAGGAGCCGAAGGCCAGGTCATCAAAGTCACATACCAGAGACAGTAAGCTATTGATTAATCATGTAGGATATCAAACAAGGATGTGGCGTTGGGGGGGATGGATAAAAGCATTTATTGCCTACCTGTTTTGTATGACATGCGTGTGCTAGTTTTACAAGTTTCATGATTGAGGCTCCAAACCCACCAAACTGACTTTCATAACGAGAAACAAAATCATCCTGTGGTCTAGAAGATAACATCTTCATCTCCTTCTTCGCCCAGAATATCAGGCCTGCTCTCTTCAGTATTCTCCTTGTCACTATCCGCCTTGCTTTTCGCAGCTTTCTTAGCAGCCATCTCAGCATCCTGAGCAGCTGTGTCCCTTTGTTTCTTATTTGCAACCTGGTTTTATAAATTAGCCAAGGCCAGAGAGCCGATCACAGCATGACCAACGAACCTTCTTCAAACGGTAGAACTCTTCTCTGTCTAGCTCATCGAGTTCGGAGTTAATGTCTGTCAACACTGTTAGTTTGCTGGGCTGTAAACTTTCCTACATGATGCATACACTTGATAGTATTTTCCGTACGTGGAATAATGACATGTTCAATGGCGTTGACTACAAAATCAAATTAGCAAAAGAGAATCTGATTATCAGCAGAATTTTCCATACCTCTCCGATTTACAACTTTGATAACCTCATCCAAAATGACGAAAGCCGTCTGTACGTGGATCAGCTCTGCTCATAACTACAATTAACTTCACCTATATCTTCGTACCTGTAAGCTGGCAAGCTCCACCAATGTCTCTACTGCTCTTGCATACGTCTCTCTGCATCTCTGAACCTGCTGTCCACCCTTTCCTAAACCAGTCAAGCCGAAGTCATTGTTGCCTTCGGTGGTGTAACTCTCGAACGCTGGAAGGAAAACACCAGAAACGTTCTCCTGCTTGGTCCGTACACGGAAACGAGCCGACTTTGCTGATTCTTGAACTTGGTATCCAATATCTCCGCCAACTGCATAGGTCACCTCCGCTAGAGAGAATGCTGCAATCTGCATAACCCTGCCCATCTTGCGTTTCGCCTCGTCAATTCGTCTGGTGATTTCTGGAGAAGATGAGAACGTGTACAAGTCAAGAAATATCAGTTTAGTTACCTCTGAAACGTCTGTAGAAGCTTTATTAGCAGAGAAACATGGACATGCGGGCCAAGGCAACACACTTCGTCAAGGCTTCACTCTTTCTCTTCAATAGGTCGTGACCAGTCTGAGCACCCTTGAGCTTCGACTTCATCAATCCCAGGGACTGCCGAGTTGGAAAGACAGGCTCGCGATCCTATATTACCATCAGTAGAGAAGATTGTTGTATTGTTGCTCTTTTGTCTCACCCCCGCTCCCGACATCTTGACGGGTGATTGAAAGCTTGTTTAATGTAGGTAGGACCTCGAGATAAGTTGGCAAGGCACAGCTGAAAACTTGCTGAAGGGGACAAAAAGAATAGGAAGGGTTCAATTTGTCGGTGGTGTTGAATGTATTTTTTTGAAGCTGAACTCTGATAAGAGCCGTCGTCGGCAGAAGCTCTCAGCAGCTCCCGCTTCCACTTGTTCCTCCCCTGTCGTAGCTAGGAGCTATTTCATTCAGCCTTGCGAATAAGGCACAGAACGGACGGCGCTAAATAAGACGATTTTCAAACCATCCGCGGTTTCTTGACGCGACGGCGTGGCTCATTTCCCCGTTCTCTTCGTTCCCCCTCTTTGATTTAATTCCAACCTTTCAACTCCTGTGGCAGGCAGAGAATGCCTGGAGAGCTGCTACTCACCATGGCTGCTCCCAGCGTCTCAAAGTCGAAGCTATCACGAGGAAAGCCAGACTTGTACCTGATCGTAGGTTTTTGCAAGCAATGATAACTTTCGATGTAGTCTAAGCTGACAGAAATTTAGTCCGAAGAAGATACAATCTATGAGCAGGATATACTCCGCGATCCTGGAAGCACGAAACCCTGGCTGGCTTATGTCGAGTTCAAGTTCAAGCACGGGAGTCTTCAAGAGCAAGCTTTTGTCCTCGAACGGGCCTGTCTGCAACTCCCGCGGTCGTACAAGCTTTGGAAAATGGTATACCCTTATCTATTTGTAGCCTGCTGTTTTTTGCTGACTTTGCAATAGTATTTGAATCTTAGGATGAAGCATTTGGGTAAGCTCAATCCAGCTGTTTTTACGGCGGAGTATGCGAAAGTCAACGCCCTATTCGAGCGAGCCCTCATCCTTCTCAATAAAATGCCAAAAATTTGGGAAATGTACCTGTCCTTTCTGCTTCTCCAACCACTAGTCACCCTCGCCCGACGGACTTTTGATCGAGCGCTTCGAGCGCTACCTATTACCCAACACAACCGTATCTGGGCGCTCTACCGTCCTTTCGCAAACTCCGCTTCAGGGAAAACAGCAGTCAAGATATGGCGTCGGTACATGCAGATCCACCCTGAGGATGCCGAAGATTTTATCGAGCTTTTAGTCAAGGAGGGCCTCTACACAGAAGCTGTCAAGAAATATATGGATATCCTTAACAACCCCAAATTCCGAAGCAAGCAAGGTCTAGGCCACTACCAACTGTGGAGCGAGATGGTGGATCTACTTGTGGCACATGCGAAGGAGGTTGAAACGGGAGACGAGGTTGGAATCGATGTTGAACGAATCATTCGCAGCGGGATTGATAGATTTGCTGATCAGAGAGGGAAATTATGGTCCGGCCTGGCAACATACTATATCACACGCGGAAGTTTTGAGAGAGCGCGGGATATTTTTGAGGAAGGAATTACGACAGTCATGACAGTTCGAGATTTTACATTGGTTTTCGACTCATATGCGGAGTTCGAGGAGTCAATCATTGGAGCACTCATGGACGCAGCGGCGGCGCGGTCGGATAAGGGTATTACGGACGAAAATCTGGATTTTGACTTGGATATTCGTATGATGCGATTTGAACAACTGATGGACCGTCGACCTTTCTTGGTAAATGATGTTCTCCTTCGACAGAATCCAAACAACGTGGTTGAATGGACGAAGCGCATTGCACTATGGGGAGACAATAAGAAAGAAGTTGTCCAAGCATATACAGACGCAATTGCTGCTGTCCAGCCTAAAAAGGCTGTTGGTAATTTCCATGGACTCTGGGCAGATTATGCCAAATTCTATGAGAAGGGAGGTGACTTACGGAATGCTCGGGTGATTATGGAAAAGGCCGTAAAGGTCCCCTTCAAATCAGTGGCAGAGTTGGCCGACATGTGGATTGAGTGGGCTGAAATGGAGCTGAGGAACGATAATTTTGAGGAAGCTGTTAAGATCATGGCTAAAGCCGTCCAGGCCCCTAAAAGATCAACGGTCGACTATTTCGATGAGACACTTTCGCCGCAGCAGCGAGTACATAAGAGCTGGAAGCTTTGGAGCTTCTATGTGGATCTTGTCGAGAGTGTCAGCACTCTTGAAGAAACTAAGAAGGTCTACGAGAGAATCTTTGAGCTTCGAATCGCGACCCCTCAGACTGTTGTTAATTATGCCAATCTTCTAGAAGAGAACAAGTACTTTGAGGAGTCTTTCAAAATATACGAAAGAGGTCTGGATCTTTTCAGCTACCCGGTCGCATTTGAATTGTGGAACTTATATCTCACTAAGGCTGTCGATCGAAAGATTGGCATAGAGCGGTTGCGAGATTTGTTTGAACAATCAGTGGAGGGCTGCCCTCCTAAGTTTGCAAAGGTGCTTTATTTGATGTACGGAAACCTCGAAGAAGAGAGGGGACTTGCAAGGCACGCCATGCGAATTTACGAACGAGCAACTCGAGCCGTATCTGATGAGGATCGCGCTGACATGTTCAATTTTTACATCACCAAGTCTGCTTCTAATTTTGGCCTACCCTCTACACGGCCTATCTATGAGAGAGCAATCGCAGCATTACCAGATAATGAGGCTAGAGACATGTGCCTTAAGTTCGCCGATATGGAGAAACGACTGGGAGAGATTGATCGTGCAAGAGCCATTTATGGTCATGCTTCCCAATTTTGCGATCCGCGCACGAGTCCAACCTTCTGGACAAAGTGGGAGTCTTTTGAAGTTCAGCACGGTAACGAGGATACTTTCAAAGAGATGCTACGTATCAAGCGAAGTGTTCAGGCACAGTACAACACCGATGTCAACTTTATCGCCTCTCAAGCTCTGGCGCGAAGTCAACAAAGACCGGATGACGAGAATGACGATGGAGCTGATGCTATGGCTGCTCTCGAACGTGAAGCGAGAGCACCAGTAGGGTTTGTGGCTGCGAGCACGGGTCCGCAAGGTGGAAATATCAAGGATACAATACCTGCTACTGCGAATCCTGATGCCATCGATGTAGATGGTATGGACGACGACTGATAGGGGATTTGCAAGGAGTTTGGGCTTTCTTAGGGATCTGTAACATCTCACATATATGGGGGCGTTTTTGGGCGCGCAAAGTGGGCAGCCGCCGACTCTCACTATTTGTAAATACTACGGCCAGATGAAATCTCCAGTTGCAACACGTTGCAAAATACGATTCGAGCTCGTCACAATTCTCTACCAAGTCCTTATCGCCACTCAACTTTCCTATTTCCCTTCCACTAGCCTTTCTTGTCGAGTCCTGGTGGCTCAACCGATATCCTTTCTGCTTCTGTCAACCCAATCGGCCTTATTGCAACCACTTCTAAGCCATGAAGGCCACTCACCTAACCCACCCTCCTTCCTACTGTTGTTTCTTATGCATCAACCCTGTTTGTCTTGTGAAGCCTCGTCTTGGCCCCCTCGCACAGCAGGCAAGTCGCTTAACCTGCGCTGAATCGCGTCTGTGCCTTTGATTGCTACAGGATTGAATTCTTTGGCCGATTTTGGACTTCCTGTGTCAATTCAAGGAAAGCCCTCGATATCTTCAATTTGTGAGACTCTGGCGGCTGGCTCTCCTGGCTAGCTGCCGGACGAGGAGGTCGCTGTGACTTATTGCTAGCTGATGCACTTATTCGAGGGAAACCATCAGTGTCCTTAACCATCGTTCCCGGAGATGGTACTTCAGTCTTGCTATCGATGAATAGCTTAGTCTGTGTAATTAGGATCGGGGATATAGTCATGGGATACAAGCAAAGGCGCTTTTATTGGTGTGGAGAAGAGCTCCCTGGGATGGCAGCTCCCTTTCTTTTCATGGACTGGGCTGCGGAATTACAGTCAACATCAACATGAAGCTTTTTGTGAAGAATTTGGCGCTGAATCGTGGGAAACGCCCCTTATTCCTTATTGGCTATCATCATGCCGTTAAAAGGAAGTTTCATTCTTCGCCGGACGCGTATCATAGGTTCTTTGGCAGGCATATAGGTCAACATGATATTAATAATAATACTAACTTCTTATTTGATCTCGATCTCGATCTTGACACTTCGCATCCACATTCCTTCCTAATATCATGACTTGGCCAAGTTCAAGCAACTTAGATATCCAACATTTCCCTTTTCCTCTCTCTAGACGTCGGTTTTGGATGCTGGCCACCAGCGAAAGTATTCGTAGATGTGGTTGCCTCCTAAAAGCTACAATTGACACTGCCAACAGCAATTCAGTTCTCAGATAGTTTCCCCAATAATCCTCCCTATCTTCATGGGTCCACCAACATTGTACGAAGCCAGGTCTCATCGCGTGCGGTAAATGAGCAGTCAAAGTGGCTTGGAACCGCAACCACACTGTCGTATACATCTGCGAAGTGTAGCATGTCCACTTTGGCTTTTCGCGCTTTCTCATCTGCTGGTTCCTCGATTCTGAAAGCTAAGACAAGCTGAGCTACTAAGGCACTTCAATATCTTATTTCAAGATATTACAAAGTTCAGTGGTTATTTTACTAAATGATTCTATTACTGAGTACTGCGGCTGGGCAGATACGTGACCTGAAGTCTTAGGTGATCAGCAAAATTGTCATGGTAGGGAGTATTGCGAATTGAGCAAGTTTCTTGCTCAATTCTGTGTTAAGGTACTCAAATTAAACTTGCTGGTTGCGGGACGTGACTGAAGTCCAATGTGCCAAGCATATGCCTAGATTGAGTACCTCAAGTTGAGTGAATACAAGTAGTCACAGCTGCCTTTTGCCGGTATATACATTGAAGAGATATCTACATACCCTGCTCCAAATGTCAAATGTGGCAACGGGTTGAGTCGCCAATGAATCGCGTTGGCTTGAACTCGAAGGCATTATCTCCATACCAGGATGGACCATGGTTGGCTTGTTGAGCATTGGTTATTATTTTTGTTCTCTTTAGAATGGTCGCGTTCCAGTACTTGATATCAGTAGTAGTCCGTGGGAGTGAGAATGGAGTTGTCGTCTAAAAGTGAAGAGTTTCTTGGTACATCGATATTAGTAGCTCTACCTTCTCCTGGTGGAAAGCATTATTCTAGGCCTTTTCTCGATCTCCATCATAAGTGGCTAGGATTACATCGTATAATTCTGTCTGGAAGTCCTGTCCTTCGGGTGCTGATAGTAACATATAATAACGAAGCTGTAAAGTCAGGTGCTGCTTATAGAAGTGCCTTACAAGTAGCGTGGATTTCACCCTCTGAGAAGTTGTCTTTCACCAATCCAGCGATAATACAATCAACTTCTTCTCCAGCAACGATTCGTTCCTTCAAGAAAGCATAGACGACACCCAACCATTTTTGACGTTTCTTCTCAGCCGCCACAACGACGTTTCCGCTTTCAAAATCTGGGATGGAAAATCAAAGGACAAGCACGTAGTCTCTAAACCTCGGAGTCGAAGCTCAAACTTCCGATATTTGATTGATACTAGCAACAGGGCCATCGGTAAACCCGTCGTCCACGACACTAGACCGAGTCCCACAAGTAAGAGACAAAGCCAGATCAAAGACAATCGTAAGTATGGATATATTTCCATATGAGTTTTGCCATTTTATCCCTTCTTAAGGATCTCCCTGGAGAGGTTTACAGAGTATGGCTTAAGTAAGTGATAGTAGGTAGGCCAAAGAAGTTTGCTGAGAGTTCTTGCTGCAGCTTTTCTGCAACGTCTTATGGGTTCTGTCATAGAAGCTCCTGAAAGGTCGTAATCCGGTTTATCAGCGAAGCCATGTTGAAATAGTCTGCCGATAAGCTCTTGAGAATGTCTAACTTAGAGATCTTTGATGGTGGCAAATGTGTTTGCTACAATAACTTTTTCATTGCCGAGTCTCACTTGGAAGAGATCGCTACCTAGCTTCTCTGACCAGCGTGAATAGATCGTAAAGTCGTTCTGATTTAAACGGCGGCCTAGAGAGAGGAGATTTCATATGAATAGGAGAGCATCTGGAGCTTCGGGTATCTTGGAAACCTTGGGCATATGGACTTGTGTGGCTTGTTTCTTTTGGCATTTTAGCGAGCGTAGACAACTTTTGATTAGGGGTTAAATACATAAAGAGTCTAGGCTACGAATACAACTATCATCCCCAAAATACCAGGAGAGATGCAAACATTCTTCTGATAACCGAATTTGACTAAATTTTCCAACGATACTGATTTTGCACCCAGGTTCATCAATTCTGATTTTGAGTTACTGGCTCGTTGACGTTCTTGTGGCTTACTGGATTTTCCGGGCATTAGGTTATATTGCGTGGGCAAGAGCTTTCTGATTCCTACGGTGGACTAGCTTATAGACACCCCTAAAATAGAGGTTAAACTGATAAGGTGATGTTGATGACCAGATATCAAAGCCTAGCTATAAAATTGTCCTACCTAGGATTATGTATCGGAGCCCTGAGTCCCAATAATTTTTATCAAAAGTAGCGACTGAGGTTTATCACTTGGCTCCATTTCGATCGTACGAAAAATGAGACTACATTGAAATCCAAGGATAAGTCGATTCAGGGGCTCACTTAATACCCCATTGCAGTCAAGAGTGGAGCTTGTCTATCAGCAGTGCGGATCCTCGTGGATGCCCACCACTACGTGTACAATGGGGTTGGCAATGATGCAAGAGCCTCTCACTAAGAGAAAGATAATTTCACCTGGTGGAGAACGGTGAATGTCATCAAGCTTCCGACTTTGTGGACCATCATTCTTGTGTCATTCTCCTCATTCTTAGTGAAGTCAGGCCTTCTTGACATAATAATCCTTCGTTACACGTCTCCAATATGTGAGTTAAGCACGTCAGGTGGGCTATATGGAAAGGGAGATATTTTTAAGGTGCTGGGTTAATTGGGTTGGAGTAGTTGGTAAATAAGGTCATATGAATATTTGACCTTGCATGACCCCACAGATAAAATGCAAGATATATCGATTTTGATAAAGGAATCCAGCTTAATAGAGCTCCGGAAAAAGGTTTCGAATACAACTTATTACACTATTACGGTCTCTCACTTTCACTCAAATGCAGTTAGTAGCCATAAGCTAGAGGAAGTAACTCTGGTAGAGTCTGGTATAGACGTTACGCCGTTTGAGATGACGGAATCGCCATCAACCTTTCGAAAGACCCGTCAGTAACTACCCCTATACTGTGCAAAAATTTGAAGTTTATTATTGTAAAGGCAACCGTGGCAAAAAGGATAGTTCTAAGAGACGTCGCTTATCTCGCTTGGACAAGCTGCGATAACCAAAGTAGGATACAACCCCAAAATCATCCAGATCCGACGGAAGGAATTTGGATCTGTATAAGTCAAGTTTGGTCTGACCGGTTATAGTGATGAATATGTAGTAGAGAACCAAACTCTATCCTGTCATACTTCTTCACATACGTGACAACTTGAGGACCGGCGTTCTGACTCGCTCACCAAAAATAAGAGATGTCGCCCAATCACAGCTCTCTCGATGAGAAGAAGGCCACAGTAACTTCCAGTCCTAAGCCAGAAGCTGGATGTGCAGAAGAGATACTCATAGCAGCGGACAACGAGTTTGAAATTTTCAAAAAGACTAAGGATGGTATAGTAACCGACAAATTAATTTAAGCTAAAACGCGTAAATACGCGACTTTTTACTATCCAACTACAACACCACTATAATGCCACTAATTCGAACGCCCTTAACCCCTGCTACTAGCAATCGATTGCGTAGATCTGAAATATCACCTTATATGTGTAGGAAAGTTATAGGAGCTTAGGAAGCTAGGAAATCGTAGGCTAAAATTATAGAGAAGTATAACTTGTCTTAAGGTGCTATATGTAGTATAATTA
>JAJONI010001300.1:0-13156 GCA_022190145.1 Pezicula rhizophila
GTTTTTAAATTAAATTAGATTAGTATAGAAGATTAAGTCGTGCTAGGATAGGGTAGGGTAGGGTAGGGTAGATTAGATATATCACTTGGGGGTATAGATTAATTAAAGGGGGGCTGGGATGGGATTAAATATAGACGGACAGTTCGGCTCTCAGGTTAATTAAGCTGGGGCTAAGAAAGTTAGATTGATACATAAGACTTACATACATACGGTGCAGGAGAATTATTAAGTACGAATGAATGCTTGTACATAGATAAGGGCAGGCAGACTATTTTATATGGATCTTTTTCCTGCAGAGGGGTGCGACTTACTTAGCATGGGGTTTTTCTAATCATTTATAAAATATACATCGAATATGTACCGTCAGAGGAGAGTTGATAGTCGGCAAGTAAGTTTGGGAAAATATGTCTATTGCCGATGAGAGTATCTGGCCATGCATTCCAGTTCGCTGTAAGAGATTACTCTCCCTACATATATATGTTCTTGATGTAGAAACGCCCGTGGGTTCCCTCCCATTCCCGTCCTCCAGTTGGTGGTGGTAAATGTATCCTGCATGTGATGTTTTCCAAGATTATCAATGAAGCATTTTGCTTTCTTAAAGCAAGATCGATTGTAAGATTTGTTGCTTGGATTAATCAGCCATAGTATCCATAAAAAAAAAGAATGTCCAGCTAGAAAAGAGCTTACCAACCCTTGAAGTATATGAATATGGTACCCTTGTTTCAGCCCCAGGATTTGAAACCTAGTCAGTGATTGCAACAAATAAGCCTCTACCAACTGAGAATAACTAGCTCCCTATTGCTGTGATTCTTCGGTCTTAATCTCAGCATGTAAAGCCTCTTGCTTTCTTCTCATTTACTCGCTTCTCATCTGCTCGAGTTCCTCCGCGGCCTGAATCCTGCGAGCTAGCTGCCTAGCATTTTCCATTTTCATCTCTGGTGTATTTAGCTGAGAGACTGGTTTAGGGGATCTAGTGGCAATTTTAACCTTTTTAGGCAAGGGGGAATCAAGCTCAATAGGCTCACTTTGCACCCGTGGCCTCCTACGATAGTATCATGACGGTTGCCTTGTTAGCTCTAGTTTGGCGGAAGAGCATATATTGAAAGCAATCGAGTAGGTGCCTTGAATTTTGCACGCGTAGTCGATAACCTTAATTGGAAAGATTGATCTGAGCCATGTGGCTCGGAGGAATTCGTTGAAAGAAGCGGTAGCGAGTAGATTGGTAGATGCTAATGTGAGAAGATAATGTGGCTTTCGAGAATAGTGAAGTCCTTCAAACTTGAAGGAGAGCCCAAATATCCGCTTTGGTTTGATATTGAAGCCGATATTGCTCCATGGTATGGGTACGCGTTATGTTGCGAAAGGTCGAAGTGATTGCGCTCGAAGGTTGACGAGACAAAGCAACGATGTTGTTAAGAAGAAAAAATGTTTTCAGCTTAAATGCTAGCTCAAGAAGCAAGCTTCAGTCTTGATGAGAACACGCTTTCAGTTTTAAGAAAGCTTGGGAATAGCTCAATTGCTGAGACCGAAACGGAGGTATCTATATGTTCAGACCATGTGTTCTGCGTTGCGAACTGTGTTGTGCTGTTGATAGGTCATGGTGAGACTGATCGAAGACGGATCAGAATCTCAAAGCAACGAGTTTGTCAAAGGGGAATCCTAATTGGGAAAAAAGATCTAGAAGCCAGTCTCAGTCTTTGAGACTCAGACCGATTTGGAGTATATCTTGGAAGCGAGGAAAAAGCGCTAGCGCCCCTGAGAGGCCTCTCAAATTCACCATCCACCACCCTGACATGAGAGCGTGAGTGATCCCTCTCAGGCGCATAGCACTAGTTCTAGTAGTTAAGTAGTTAGAAATCCGGGCGACTAGAAGCCCTTTTAATCATTTAGTGCTTACCTGGGTACTGTAGTAACTCGATATCCCTATGCAGCACCTGGTTCAGTCCCAACGAGCCTATGAATCACTTAATTCATGAATCCCTTGAATTATGAACTTAGGCAAAGCATTATTAATAGCTAGCTAGTTCATTTAATTTGATTAGTTCTAGTTGCTGAGATTTTAGGTAAACCACTTGACCTCAGTCACTTAATTGACTAAAGTACCTAGGAGTAATTGCCGCAGCTCAATTGTTTTGACTTATCCATCCATATCAAAATCGCGCTAAGGTGACGGCAGTGTTATTGCTCCGGATAGTTCGAAATCCTAGAACATTGAGGCAAGGGAAACTTTCTACGGACCTGAGTTTCAGTCTTCAAAGCAAATACTTGTATTTGAAACCTACGGTAGACTCCAAGAGCCACACAGCCAGGCGAGCAATTCAGCCCGATTCACTCCAGACCAAATACATCATCAGTGAAGACTCCAATTCAGTGCATCTCTCATTCTCATCTTACAATCCAGTCCTGCCTCACCACCCGGGCGCGGCAAGTCTTTTTGATTCCATTCCAACCAGCCGGGTCCTTTACATCACCCAATACCACCCCCCACTAAGAAAAACTTTATAAAGTCTCAAAGGTAGAAACCTTTTCAAGCCATATTAGGATATTACAAAAGCCATATACTCCCTCCCGTCCGTCTTTCAATCGTCAACCACCTCTATGGGCTTCTTTTCCGAGCTTTCGGGGCTCGGCGGACTGACTATCGTCGTAGGCGTAGGCACTTTTTCGCCCCCTTCGGTTGGTGAATGTGGTGGCGCATCTACCATCTGCACCTCGCCTTCTTCTGGAATCGCATCGTTGGCTTCAGAGGTATTGCTTTTAGCCGTCTCTCGTCGCCTTCGACGCTCTTTCCTTTCTTCTTCTGCATTATTCCTCCGCCGAGATCTCCGCTCTGCACTTCTTCTATCACCTGCTTCTGGATCTTCGGTTGCCTCAGTTCCACGCATACTTTGGAGAAGAAGGGCTGCTCGCTCAGTAACGTCGTTATCAGCATCATCGATCTTTGGACTTAAGAGACCTTCCGTACTGACGGATTCGGGGCTTTTCAAGCCCGCCTCAACCTCTGGGATTTCTTCCGGATCAGGTATCTTCTGTCCAGAAGCAACACGGACCTGATTACGGTTTTGCAACCTTGCTCTTCGTCTTCGGTCTCGCTGATCACGCACTTGTGGCGCGGCAGCGCGGAGTTTCTCGAGCAGGGAGTCCATGGCACCAGTCGAGACGGGTGATGATGGTGCACTTCCGTCGGAAGATCCGCCCACCTTTAGTTGTGCGTGCTTTCGCTTCATTGATGCTTCGTTACGCTTCCTGGTGATCTCCAACGCAATGTTCTTCTCCCTAGACTTCTTCCACTCCGTGACGAAGATAGCCAACTTGGCAAAGAAGTCTCTTCTGTTATTTTCATCCGCGGGGTCCTCGCCATAGAAGATCATGATATTATCGTACGTTCGAATCATGTCCTCTAAGTAGAGCTGCATCTGCTCCGCTTTCCTTCTCGCATCTTTCATGCAACGCTGTACGACTTGACTGACGCGGTCTTGTGGATGGAATTTCTTGGGATCGCTCAAGTTACCAGAATCAAGTGACATTTGGACGTTCTTGATGTTGTCAATGTAACGCTTGGCGTCCTGTTGCAATTGCTCGACGTTAAGCTTCTGTGCAACAACTACACCGGCAATATCCTCGGTGAATCCTTCCCATTCAGGATACTGTGTTCGAACAATACGCTCAACAAGATCTGCAAAAGTCGACTCGTTCTTGTCATCCTTCACCATACCAAGACGCGCGAGAGAGCTCAGCTTGAAACCAGTAGCCTGCTTGTTTGAGTCATTCATGTAGTTTCCAATGTCTAGAATCAGACCAAGAACGTTCATCAAGGACACAGAGTCTCTTAAGGACTCTGATACTGCGACAACCTGCTTAAGCTTGTCAGAGATTTCATCATACTCGATCTCGAATGATCGAGTCAGGGCAAGTGCGCGAATCCTTGACTTCCAGTAATGGTGGAGTTCATATGCAGTCTGAAGGTAAATTTGATCCTCGCGAGTTAGTTCCGAAGGGTCTTGTTCGCGAGTGTCCTTGTTAGCATCAGGCCCAGTCCAATCCTTACTATAGGGTGCTATCAATTTAGCGGTATTCTCGGGTATGTTGCACATATCATCCTTTTGCAAAAAATCCATGACAACAATATTGTCAAGAACTTCTTTATCGCAGTGTATGACCATTTGTACAACTTTATCCACGGAATACGAGGAGAACTTTGCAAGAGAAATTTCTGGCAGGTGTTAGTGATTTTAGCCCCAAATGTCACTCTTGAACTTACGAAAGGTTCTCATAAGATCACTCGATATGATCTGCTTCTTCTCTACCTTCTTGCTACCACCTTTGCCAATCTGCTTGATTTCCTTCGCTGAAAACAACTTTTCGACTTCATCAAGAACACCCTTTCTTGTCAACTCGGCGTATTTCTCTTCTCTATCAGAAGCTGTTGGAGCATGTGCAGCCCAATGAGTAGTCATAGGAGTATCGACCTTCTCCCAATGTAGTGCCTTCAACTTCTTTTTAGGTCGTGCAACTGGTAGGCCTAGAGTTGGAACAGCATTATAGGATGGTTGTGATGCCAAGAAATTGCCAGACATTTTGCCAGGCATTGGTGGAGGCGGAGGCGGAGGCATGGAACCAGGAGCTCCAGTTGGAGTCCCCGGCATTGGTGGAGGCGGTGGCGGAGGACCGCCAGTAAAACCACCTGGCGGTGGTGGAGGAGGAGGTGGTGGTGGTGGAGGGCCATTGAATCCTTGTTGTCCAGGAGGCGGAGGTGGTGGTGGAGGAGGAGGTGGAGGCCCATCGAAGGAGGCTTTTCCGACCTTGGGTGCAGACTCGTCGTTTGGGGTTTTTGGCGATTGTGATTCAAGACTTGGATGAGATGGCCCAGTCGTGACTCCGTCGCCATCTTCGTCATCGCTTGCATCATACCGCTTCAGTTTGGAGATATCATTCATGTAATCTGGTGTCTTCTTGGGACGTCTCATCTCAACCAAGCGTGGCTTTTCATAAACAGTACCATCCTCATCCTCGACTTCGTCAGCTTCGTCAGCTTCGTCAGCTTCTTCAACTTCTGCAACTTCTTCAACTTCTTCAACATCTTCAACATCTTCAACATCCTCAACATCGTCGCCTTCCTCCTGAGGAAGTACGCCTTTGGGTTTAACGGGCTTTCTCGGTATCTTGGGCTGTCCTCGAGATACAGCACCAAGAATGCTATTTGTGAAATCCCGGGGAGGAGTACCCAGTCTACTGGCACCACCATCCGAGACATCCCCGTCCATTTCCTCGCGGAGGGCCCGTAGTCGATCGGACGGACCTGCAGCATCACCCCAGACTCTGCCTTCAAGCTTGTACTGCGTCTTTTGTCTCTCTATTTGCATCTCAAGGCGGTCCATGAGCCTCTCTCGGTCGAGAATACCCTTCATCTGGGATGGATCACTCTCGCCAAGCGACTTACCAACCTTAGCAGCATTTGATGCAGCAATGTCTTGAGCATCACGGAGCATGAGGTACAGTTCTCTGGTCTCAAGCTCGTTACGTTGTGCCTCTTTTGCACGCACAGTTTGAAGATTGTCCACTTCTCCTTTCAAAGCGTCAGCCTGTCGTCGCTGAACCTCAATGATCTGAGCTTGCTCATCCAGTTGCTTCTGCAATTTGGCTACCATCCCATCTGCACCAAGCTCAATCTGTGCTTTCATTTCATCTCGCTCAGCCATTGCCGAGTCGGCAATTTGCCGAGCTTCGACAGCTTCATCCAGGGCTTGTCGAGCTTCAGAGTCAGTATGTAACTTATCAAGTAAACTCTGAACAGTGAAATTAAGACTCTGCTTGAGGTCCATATCTGGTAGCCTCCTATCCATGGCTACATAGCTAAGCATGTTATCCACAAGTTGGAACATGCGCAACCGTTCCTCGCCATCATTGTCCCGGATGAGAAGAAGATGTTGCATTGCGGATACGAAGTAGTCCTGGGCTCTACCTCCTTGGACCTTCTGCATAATAGCATCGACAATCTGACTTGGATCTGTGAGATCTTTCACATCTCCTTCTATGCTATCTTTCATGCTACTATTTTCGCGTTCCAATAGATCCTCGTAATCTATGGCCTCGTTGGCTCGGAACCGCTCAATTTGCTTGTCTATCACATCATATTGAAAGCCCTCCATCTTTGTTAGGATCCGCTTGATCCCACATGCTGTGAATTGGGCTCGGATATGGACACGGAGCTGCAGGTCCCTCTCCGGTGCGTCAACAACCATGTTGATCAGGAACAACGTGGCAACTGCATATTCCATTAGAAGGTTCTCCATACCAATACCTCCACTCCTGACTTCTTCGCTGGCACCGACAAGACTGCCCATCTTGCCTCGGCCATCGACGGTAACCTCAACAACACGCATCCATGCATCAAATCGGCCATTTTCTCCATTATGATTTCTGACATAGTCCATAGCCTGAATGACTTTGAGATGTCCTTGTCCATCGGCCCAGTGACACAAAAAGGTCAAGACTTCACTAACAAGTTTTCTAGTAGTCAGGCGCGGAGAAATAAGGCAAGTAACTAAGGCGACAATGACCTGTTGGTGGGCCAAGGCATCATCCGCACCGAATTTGTTGTTCATCAGTGACTTTAAACATTTGAGAATGTCGTACTCCCGGTCGAGGTCTTTGTCCTTAGTAGATCCCTCTGCTGGAGCAGGGCCTTGAGCTTGCCTTCGATTAAGCTTGCCCAGGACATTTGTAAGAGCTACCTGACCCTGACATTCCACGAACGTCTTCACCCAAGAAATAGGTTGAGTGCGCAGACTCACAGCTAGACTCTGAAGCTGTTTCGAGGTTATACTGTTATCCATGACCTTCCGCACGAACCATTCTGGTGTCCCTTCCTCCTCAGCATTTGCAAGCATCTCCATCGCACTACCATATTGTCCATTTGTCTGCCTGCTTGCAGTTGTCCGTCGCTTCTGCTCGCCCTGCCATTCTGTAAGGCGATCTTGATGTACCAGTGTCCATTTCTTCTCGGGCAGATATGCCATCATCTGCCGCCGCGCCTGCTCTGGTAGATTGTGCCATCCTCGCTTTTGCATCAATGCTAAAAATTGTTCCTCTATGACTCTTTCGTCCGTCGGCTTCGTCAGGTTGAAGCCATCCGGGGCAAACGATGCTGTAGAGCTGAACCCCGATGGGGAGTGGAGCGGAAATTTGGTCATGCGACTCGATTCTCTGCTTGCGTGAGATGGTGATAAAGAACTATTCGAGTACGAGTTTTGCATTGCCGTCCTTGACGAGCTCCCAGAAGAAAAGATGCTCGATCGTTCGGTACTCGAATCCTCGTAGGAATTTCGGCCGTAGGATGAGGATTGGTTCGTGGAATAAGAATCGTATCTCGAATTGTGGTTGCCGTTCATCGTGCTTCCTACGCTGCCCCTGCTAGGGCCCCACTGCTGAAGTTGCGTATTTCGGTTGCCAGTCGAGGCCATGGTGATATTCGACGCCCCTGGTGGAGGGCGAGGCCCGGATGGGTGAGAACCATTTGGCATACTTGCCGGATCAACTGATGGATATTGATGAAAGTCTCCCCCGCCTTTATTAAGATGATGTGGTAGCGGTTCCCTGCGCACCGCCATTTGATCGCCTCTAGGCAAGTAATCTACTGGTATGGGCGATTTGAAATCTGCGGCCACTGTATCGTAGGGTATAGATGTAATCACTCCCGACATCATAGCAAGTCCTGCCTGATCCGCGCCAGGCGAATTGGGCCGTTCTATCGATGCAATTGACGATCCCCTTGTATGCCTTGATGTTCGCGAACCGATCGAGCTTGCCTTGTCGAGGTCTCCTCCCAAATATCTGCCGTCGTCGCTGACATTTCTCTTGTCTTTCTTGCTACTTCTCGAAAAGAATGATTTCCCGCCAGATGACTGTCTGGACTTGCTGTCGCCTGTTGACATGATAGTCTAGTGGAGCAGGCGTTTCGGCAAGCTCTATGCAAGGTGTGTATATTTGCCTATCTTGTCCCAGTCTACGATGCGCCTGTTGTTGAAGTGTTGCGGTTGTGTTCATCTGTGTCTCAGGTTCCACTGTCGAGCATTATGCCTCCTCGTCGTTGAACAAGTGGGATAGCTACCGCTGGTGAGCGAATCCGGACGTCTGCAAGGAAGGCCGAGTCAGCATAAATCCCTCGACGTCTTCGACGGCTTTCGAATCTGCTTGCGCGCTTACCCAGAGGTTCGTCCTTCGACCAGAACTCAGAATTATGTCAATAATGGATATGTGGTTAAGAAAATGAAGAATCTGGAGAAGGTCGCGCTATCGCAGGCCGTTTCCTTGCCGATATGACAATAATCCTCTGCTGTAGCTGGCTAGCTGGCAGATGAAACGTCCTCGGGGGATATTCTTCCACATAAAACACTCCTGGAGGGGGAATGTCTGTCTCCCAAGCAGATGCACAGACAGCGATTAGATGTTGCAGTGAAGAGCACCGATAGAGGGACTTAGTGAAGGGGCTGGCGACGACGAAAACAAATGTGAATAACACTTTCTAGGAAATAATAAAGTTCCCTCAACGTCGCCGGCGCTCAGTCGATATTACTGTTCAATTATTATTGCCTTTCTAAGGGGAACCCTGCGAATGCCCGAAATAGAATAGCCTCACAACTGCACTTCTCATTTGATGACAGCCGCGCGCATCTATATTCCTCTCCAACCTGCCATTCTGCAATGCAACGACCCGACCGATTGCAGCCATAATTGAATCTTGCTCGAGTATGATCTGGAGTGTTTGATTACCTACGTACTATTGTCTTTGCTCCGCATGCAGCTTGTAGTTTCTGCCTCAGTTCAGCATTAACGCGCGGGGAGACCAACGGATTATGACCACGCGGCAGCCTCGTTCATCTCCACGAGCGCCCACATACTTCCCTCATCCAGCACCAAACGCTGCAGGGAACGAAGACGAAGAAGAGGCTTCCAAGATGGGTGCCACTTTATCATTACTGAAGGTAGGGATGGACCGGTTATCCTCACGAGCTTCCTCCTACTGCTACTCGTAAGCATCTCCCAACCTAATCACCACATTGTCAGTAATGTGAAGCTAATTGAATCATTAGCAAGCCATACAACTAAGGCTATTCGCTAATATTATATTCAGACACTTATTATTCCAGCCCTTATATCCCTCATCCTTTATGTTCTAATCACCTACGTGATCGTACCTGTATGGAAGAGATATCGAGGCCGTTACGGCCATTATCTACCGGTCGATGCCATCTCTACGAGGACAACATCATTGCGACATCGCGTCCAGAATGCAATAACAGGCTTTCTTTTACCTTCTTCTTGGCGGTCTGACTTTGGCGGCAGAAATCGATATCCGATCAACGCAGAAGATGGCGACGGAAGCGAATTATTCGATTCGGATGACGGTGAAGAACTATATGAGGTGGACGAGCACCGGAGAGAAGCTCTATCTCTAGATGCACGAAGAGGGAGAGATGATGATGGGAGAAGACTCAGTCGAGATTTGGAGGAAGGATTCAAAGACGACAGTGACGAGGAGGATGAGGTAGACGAGCGGCAGGGAAGATCTATATTACAAAGATGAGACTCGTGGCGATTCTTATATTATTCGAATGACAAAATACCATCAAGGTATCTCAGCAACAATGCCAAAGGATGAAAACGCCATCTCAAAGCCACCAATAGACCCGGTCAATAATAATACATTATTCAGCAGACCTAATGCTAAATGCAAGAAGTCCGGTGTCACCACTTCGAGCGACCTTCTTTATCCTCGAACTCCCTCCACATTTGCTCTACGTCCAGGGCAAACTCTCTTTCTACTCTCTCCATCCTCTCCTCAATGGTCTCTGCCGGGCTGCAAGCCAAACCGCGCGTGAGACTTGGTAACACCAATTTTTTGATAGACATCAAAACAGCCTTCTCATCCTGCAGTCTCTTAAGGCGCCACCTCAGTGCCTCGAGTAACCGCTTGTCGCCTTCGTCACCACATTCCGAGCAATTCTTCGGCATGTCTTCTTCTTCTACACTTGGTGGCGCTTTGGAGGCATGGCATGGCATTATGAGGTGTCCACACTGACGGTACACCATAGGTCTCCTACAGTGTGGGCAATCCCTGTTGATAGAGTCTAGCTGCAGCCAGCGGATTATACAGATGCTCCCAAAGTTATGGGAACATGGCAGAGCACATAGAACTTCGGTTTGGCCATCGGGGCGTAACGTGCCTATGGTCTCGTCACAAATTGTACATCGCTGTATCTCCATCGTTTCGTTAGGTATGAGGACGAAGAGTAGGTTGTTGTTGTTGCTTGCGATGCTATACAAACTCAAGTGTGAATAAGTCTATAAGTCTATAAGTCTCCATAAGTCTATAAAGGAGTTTCAAGAGACAAGTGCTATATTATGTACTATTTAACAAGGCGGCATGCTCTAAGTTGCGTTTGGTCCACCACGCCTGTAAACACAAGGAGAGAGTGTTGACGTATAGCAAGCAGGACTACCAGTGTTCAACAAACACGGAGTCCATCTGATCTGGCGTATCACCAGGTGCAGGTCCCCTGCTATATTAGCTTACGCACGTGCTTCAATTTCTACCCATATGATTTAGCGCTCGTGAGTCGCCGAAAAGGTCACATTCATTCGATGCCGAAAGCCCCTATTTACCTGTGGCTTTTTTTTTGCATGGTCTAGTACACATCCTATAGGTTCTTCAACCTCGCGTAAGTGTGTCTTGCGTCCCTATACTCATCCAGCACCGACCCTTCATGCTCAAGATCAAAATCCCAGTTCCAAACATTCCTCTCTCCACCACCTTCCTGCACGCCATCCAAACGATCCTCCTGATAGTCGCCAAACTCCTCTTCATCATCGTCCACTTCGCCTACATCCTCAACTACAAATCTCGTTCCCGTCGCAGGGCCAAAACCATACGGGAAATACTTGGCCGCCTTAGCCATCAAAGCCTCTTTTCTTCTCTGTTTATCTCCGGGCGTCTCGACCACCACATTATGCTTCGATACTGCCTTTGATCTCCACGCACTCGTATTGACAGGGATATCGTTGAAATGTTTCTGATTGTCTTGCCCCCAATCCATATGGATCACATAGACTGGCAGTATTTGGGCCGTCGAGAATACAATGTATTCTAGTCCCATATTTCCAACATGGGAATCCGCATCCTCATACGGCTGAGACTGGTCACGCCAATTGTCATTACGGTAGATCGCACGACTACGCCCCATGATTGTTGCGCATACGATGAGTTTTAGACCCCAGAAACCACTTGGTGATGTTGGCTTAGCCTCGAAGCCTGAATAATCCAGTGCGAATTGCGCGGATGGCGATGAGTAGATGCCTTGGCCATAAGTGCTCCCGCAACGTATCTCGTGCTGCTGTCCAGTTTCGGCGTCCTTTTGTCCTGGTTTAAAGAAGCCGTATCGGACGATTGAAGGCACATTTTGATTTGGTGTTCCATGGAAGGTTATTTGAGGTGCTACTAAGTAGTCCACTAGATCTTCCTTCCTGACGTCGCGATCGAAGCCGCGAACATTATTTGGTATGCACTGTCTCAATTGACGAGTACTTAGCTGTAGGAGTTTGTTGCGAATGACAGCTTGCTGCTCCTGGAATTTGTTGTGTAAATTGGTACGGACAACGCTCTCGAGGTGCAGAACTCGAAATTCTTTTGGGATACTAGTAACTATCTTCTCGGGCGTCATTCCTAAGATAGAGGAAGCAGTGACGTCGGCTTGTATTTTGGATACATCGATACCATCTGGTGTGATATCGTCGTTTTTGTACTTTCTAGCATTGATGGCTGGTGTGGCCTTCAAGTTGATGTATCTATGCCGCTCAGAAAACACAAATCTGGGATTTGGTTTTGGCCCATCTGTCTGAGCATTCCATCGGCTCTGCTGTATTTCGAACTTTCTGTACGCATCTAGGAACTCAACGGTCTTCCTTGCGATAGCCAAAGCCGACATGTCAAATCCAAAAATGCCATGAACATCATCCTCATCCCGCCTACTCCAGGCCTCATAATTATTCTTTGCAGTTCCCTCAACAACGAGCTTTCGGATCTCGATTCTCAGGTCGTCCATGACGGTACGCGATAACGTTAGGTTTTCGAATTCACACGTGAGCTGTTTGGCTGGATAGTGTTCTCCTGTTGTGAGACGTACTATTACATCGGAATGTTCAAATGTGAGGCTCTCGAGGGCATCCTCAGAAAATCGGCTTTCGAGCGAGAGGAAGCCCTGGTCGCATAGCGCGTCAATCTCCTCGCTACGGAGGAGAGTGAATTGGATTAGGTCGTCTTCGCTGAATATCTCGACCATTTTGAAGGAATTTATTGATTGTTGGGCAACTGGGAAGACGTCAATTTTTGGAGGAAAGATGCTAAGTCGAGCTCTTATGGAAGGTTCTGAATGGCTATGCTCAGCAACTTTCAAATGAGTCAATCCTAAGCAGGTTGGGTTGGTGTTGTATTGTGCATCCTTTGCGAGATGGAGTTTTAGAACCAAGCGCTCAAATCAGGGCAATCACTCAAATCAAGTGAATTACCGAAAGCGAGTAAGTTACCCAAACCAAGTAAGTCTCTGAGCTGTAGCTTTGTGGGTTGTAAACGGTGAATTCGTAATGAAGTTAAGTAAAAGGGGATGGATGAGTCGTCAGTCAGATACAGTATTGAGGCGAACTGTAAATAGAAAGGTCTTAGTTATTCTTTTTCTTTAATATAAATTCTCTCTGTTACTTTAAGAAAAAGAATAAACCAAAAACTGCCTTGACAGTCTTATTAAGTACTATGGGTAGCTACGTAAAACTGCTAAAATGCACCAGGTACGCGACCGTTGTTGGCTGTGCAAGTCATGGGCTGTGTTACGATCATGAGTCAGCCCGGCCAGGCTGAGAGAGCCGTGACTGTTCTAATACTGATACTAGGAAATTAAGAAAGGTCTATGGGTTTAATCTGGTATTTGAGATTTTTGAATTGAATGTTTTTAATAAATCTTGTGAGGGTTCTTGTAAGGAGGTTATATAGGCAGTTGTATTATGTTGTTTTGTAGCAGAGTCATTAGGCGAAGTATAAATAAAGTTTAGATTCCTTATTCTTTTCTAAGGTTATCTTTCTTCTTATAAAGACCTTTCTATTGAG
>JAJONI010001301.1:0-13154 GCA_022190145.1 Pezicula rhizophila
TGTAAAGGTCCATTTGTATATATTAACATACAAGGGTCAGATCACACAGATCAATCAAGTTTCTCAAACCAAGTACTAGCTTGCTTAAATCAAGCAGGTTTAGGTACTCAAATTAAGTCAGTGACTCAAACATGTCAATTTCCTAAATAACTTAGTTACTTAGATTAAGTAGGTTACTCAGATCAGGTAAGTTACTCAGATCAGTTAAGTTACTTAGATTCTAAGTTACTCACCAAGTACTCAAACCTAGTCACATGATTCAAAATACGGTGACCCGAGAGAAGCGCAAAACGCGACGCGAGTGCCTGAAGAAGTTTTTGGAAGTTGATAGTGACCGCAATACGCTGAAGCTCTGCACTCATTTCCCACCATCTCTGCCAGTGTCTGTCCTTCCAAATTGAGTCCACTTTGAATCCGACCACACGCGATTTCCAACCATGTCGTTCGGAGGCCAAACCCCGACCATTATTGTGTTGAAAGAAGGTTAGTTTGAAAAAAGAGCTCTGTGTGATGCATGCATACTGACGATGATGCTACAGGTACCGATTCATCGCAGGGAAAGGGACAAATTGTATCAAATATCAACGCTTGTTTGGCCGTACAAGCTACGATTAGGAGTACATTGGGGCCATATGGAGGAGATTTACTACTAGTAGACGCAAATGGCAGACAGACGATCACAAACGATGGAGCAACAGTTATGAAGGTATGGCAGCATTTTTTCTGGGCAAAGGGTTGAAACTAATGGCTTGTAGCTGCTCGAAATCGTACACCCCGCCGCACGAATCCTTACAGACATCGCAAGATCACAAGACGCAGAAGTTGGGGATGGAACTACCTCTGTTGTAGTGCTGGCTGGCGAGATTCTCAAGGAGATAAAGGAGCATGTTGAGCAAGGTGTAAGCTCGCAGACAATAATGAAGGGCCTTCGCAGAGCATCCACCATGGCTGTAAACAAGATCCGGGAAATTGCCGTCAACACAAGTGAAGGAAATCAGAGAGAGACCTTACTTAAACTTGCAGGAACTGCTATGAGCAGTAAGCTGATTAAGAGAAATACTGGGTTCTTCACGAACAGTACGTTCCTGCAGATAATATACTTTACTTTTGCTGACAGGAATTAGTGGTTGTTGATGCAGTTCTATCATTGGACCAAGACGACCTCAATGAGAAGCTTATCGGTATGAAGAAAATTAACGGAGGATCTCTGACCGACTCCCTCTTCGTCAATGGTGTAGCATTCAAGAAGACTTTCTCATACGCCGGTTTCGAACAACAACCCAAATCCTTCAAGAACCCTAAGATTGTCTGCCTAAACGTCGAACTCGAATTGAAGAGTGAGAAGGACAATGCAGAGGTTAGAGTGGAGCAGGTATCAGAATACCAAGCTATTGTGGATGCAGAATGGCAAATTATCTACAACAAGATGGAGGCGATCTACAAGACCGGAGCAAAGGTTGTTCTGAGCAAGCTTCCTATTGGAGATCTTGCAACCCAATATTTTGCGGACCGCGACATCTTCTGCGCTGGCCGTGTGGCATCAGATGATCTAGAGCGCGTAATCCAGGCGACCGGAGGTTCCATCCAATCAACCTGCTCAGACATCCACCCAGAGCATCTCGGTACTTGTGGTAGCTTTGAGGAGCGTCAAATTGGTGGCGAGCGCTTCAACTTCTTTGAAGACTGCCCAGCATCCAAGACCTGTACTCTTGTTCTCCGTGGTGGTGCTGAGCAGTTCATTGCAGAAGTTGAGCGTTCCCTACATGATGCTATCATGATTGTCAAACGTGCGATCAAGAACAACACCATTGTCGCAGGTGGTGGAGCATGCGAGATGGAAATCTCTAAATACCTCCATCAATATGCTGACAAGAATGTCCCCCACAAACAACAAGCAATCATTAAATCCTTCGCCAAAGCACTCGAGGTCATTCCCCGTCAGCTTTGCGATAATGCCGGTTTCGACGCCACCGATATTCTAAACAAGCTTCGTGTAGAGCACCGAAAGGGCAATGTATGGGCAGGTGTCGATTTTATTCACGAGGGTATTGCAGATAATATGGAGACGTTTGTTTGGGAGCCTGCGCTGGTTAAGATTAATGCTATTCAGGCAGCTACCGAAGCTAGCTGTTTGATTTTGAGCGTGGACGAGACGATCAAGAACGAGGAGAGTCAGGCGCCACAAGCTCCACAGAGAGGTTTGCCTCCAGGAGCTGCGCAGAGGGCCTTACGAGGAAGAGGACGGGGCATGCCAAGACGATAGACACTTAAGCTGTGATGTGTATAATATGGCAAAACACATGGAATGATACCTAGAATACTTCCCAAACTCCTGTGCTAGCTTTTTGATATCCTAAGTGACGAAGTTAATCCGAGTTATTCGAGTCAAGTGGGTTAACTCAAATCAAATTAAATTAATTAGTTACTCGTGTTAGTTCTGAGTTACTCAAGTGGAAGCTATGTAGGTATGTCAATTGTTCTTTTCTCATGGACTGAGATGCTCTAGGTACGTGCAACAACGTGTGATCACGTGATTGAACGACTCAGCGGAGCCAGCATTTATCCGGCCGTAGACTAAGAACAACGCTGAAAAACCTCAGAACAACACGCGTTTTTGTCAGAACTGCTCCCCTATTCTCATTTGCCCGATCCCCTATTCAACCCAAAGACCATCTCGCTAAAGAGACCCATCCTCCTCATCGTACTCCGTACTTCTTGCCTCGATCATAAACGACTCACTGTGTGGAGAAGAGCGTCAATAGAAGGGTGTCAAGAAAAGGGCGTCAGTAGCACCAAGACGCTAGCCCACTTTTGTGAGAATTTCCTGTATATATATCCTCATCTTTACCTTCTAACAACTAGAACAGTGAGAACCTAAGAACTTCTTTCTAAATCACGTGGAAAATGCCAGCAATGCTCGATGACCCCGATAGTCCTACTATCTACCGGACCTCTGGCACTGCACCCTTCCCGGATCCTCACGATGTGAATCCAGTTCTCCCAGTAGATGTTATTCCTAGACAAGTAACTCTTCGAGATAGAGTCACTGTTGCTACCATTGTGTAAGTCTCCTCCCACTTTGTCTCGCTTAACAGCGTCAATAAAGCTGAACTCCAGTCCTTTCTCCTCCCGCCACCAGGTTCCGCCCACGCTCCTTGCCTACCTGAGTGACCAGCTCAACAAGGAGATCGAAAATGGGGATACCTACCCCATGATCGATGGTATGCCGGCTGACAAGTTCTCATCTTACTGGTTTCAAAACTTCGGTGCCGTAATGCTTCTCGGGAACATAACTTCAGCCTCCGAAGTTGTCGAGGGCAAAGACTGGACGACAGAATGCCTGGGAAGTTTTTACATCAAGCCAAACTACCCCGGCCGTAGTAGCCATGTCTGTAACGCGGGATTCCTCGTTACAACCGCTGCACGAAACCGCGGCGTGGGACGTCTAATGGGAGAAGCCTACCTAGACTATGCCCCGAAATTAGGCTACACTTACAGTGTCTTTAACCTAGTGTACGAAACTAATGTAGCATCTTGCCGGATCTGGGACGCGCTTGGCTTCAAACGTATTGGCAAAGTAAAAGGTTGTGGAAACCTCAAGTCCTACCCTGGTCAACTCATTGATGCCATAATCTATGGACGGGACTTGGGGAAAGAGGGAGCTGCTGAAGAGGAATACGTGAGTGAAGAGCGCTTCGACAAGATAAAATTCTATTTGAAAACCGGCAAATACCCAGCAGGAGCTGATCGCGCTGAGAAAAGCAGACTTCGATCAGCCGCAACGCATTATAAACTGGTTCCCGCAACTCCCCCACCCTCAGACTCTACAACAAACCGATATAGTAGCGGTGATGGGATTGGAATTGGAATGGGTCTCTCTGCTGGGGGCGGTATGATGGGAGAAGAGGTAGTAGAAGAAAAGTTGATGTTGAAGGACAAAGAAGTTATTAGTGATCCAAGGAAACAATATTCCATTGCGAGAAATATCCATGAACGTGGTGGACATGGCGGGATCAATAAGACCACAGCTACAATCGCGGAACGCTTTCACTGGGTTCGCATCAAAGAGACGGTTAGTCTTGTAATTAAGAACTGTGCCGAATGTAAAGAGTCTACTGCCGGAAAGCCCCCCACTACAATTACTAGTCCACTTTCCTCCAACAGCAACAACAACAATCTCACTTCCACTTCTTCTACTACTACAAACACCATTGGGCGTATAGGGAGCGTTGGTAGTGGTGTATCAGGAAGCATGAGTTTTCATCATCATTTACCGTATCAGGAAGATCCCAGATATCAAGACCAAAGGCATCAATACCATGAAGATCAAAGACATCATCACGGTCATGGAAGTCATCATCCTCATGAAGAAGACTCATATCCCCATCAAGGCCAACAATCTGTGTCACCCCAAGTTCTAAACCGGACCCTCCCACATTCACACTCCCCACACCCATCACACCACCCACATCTCCAAAACAGACACCCAGACTCATCTCAGTTACACAGCTCACAACCAAATCCATACTCTCAACACCCCTCACCACCAACAACCCACCAATCGCCACACTCCCATTCGCACACCCATTCCCGCTCCTCCTCTCTCTCAACTCTAAACCATCACAACCAACAACTCCGAGACCAATACATGCCACCCATGCCCCTCCCCCTCGACCCGCAAATAATGGTCGGTGTAGGAGTAGACGTACATCATCTAACAAGCCTCTCAGCAAGTCTAACAGCATTTGGATCTCATCATCATTCCTCCACCCATCACGAACATACACATCTATCAGAACACTTATCGGAACGGTTATCGGAACAAGGAAGTCATAGTCCTCTTCCCGAATATAGTGCTGGTGTTCATGAAGATCAGGATCAGGATCATGATGGTGATTTGGATATGTTGAGGATGAGTGATCAGGAGGATGAGGAGGAGGATAATGGGGAGGGGGGTCAAGTTGTTGAGATGTTTGGTGGTGGCAGTGGTGGTGGGGGGGAGGGGAAGAAGGGGGATACTGGATGAGAGAGAAGAAGGATAAGGAGGTTGAGTGAGTTTTGAAAAACTCACTCAACCTCAAAACTCAAGTTATAAAGTAAAAGGGGAGGAAGAAGGAAGTGTACCAGTATAGGTTGAGCCAGGCGTTGAGGGCGCTGCTATGGTATAGGCGTCCTTAAATCATGAGCGGCATTGTCTGGGTAGGAGTTGGCGTCAACTGGCCCTTGGGTTATTGGAAGGAATATTTGGTGTTTGTACCAACTTGACTAGTAATGTTAGACCGTGCGATATTATGGACTGTCGAAAACGCAGCAGAAAGCCGAGAATCTCTCATGGTGACCTCAATGGGCAACGTTGGTCCAAGCTCGCCTGCGCAAAATATCGATATACGGAGTGAAACGAGCTACAGAAGCTTGCTTCTATTTGACTAGGCGAAGAGGACTATCAATCATCGAGGTTGAGTCACAAGTTGGGAACAGTAGCCTTGTAATATCGTTACAATTTTTTTTACAATATATACGCCTCCCAGATGTACTCATACATGAATATGCGCTCTCACATCCACAGCCACATCTAATCCCTATCTTTCTCGAGAAGCTCCTCCTCCTTGGCAAAGATCAGTTCAAAGTCATCCCCATCCAATATCCTATCATCACCACCAACATCGCCCAGTCCACCAGTCCACTGCTCGCCCTCAACCTCATCAACATCCAATCCACCTGCCCCGAAAACGTCGTGCTGTTGTGAATCAGTAGCAGTAGCATCGGCTTGAAGCATACTAGTGAGATTCTGGTGGTCAAGCTTCTGCTTTTTCTCCATTGCAGCCTTCTTAGCTTCTTCGGTTCTCCGCACATCTGCTTCTGTGATGGGACGGCCGAGACGGGGAGTTGGCTGCCAGGTTATGTGGCCGGTCTTGGCTGCTTCGAGACGCTTCGTTTGACCTTGTTCACCAGCCTTGCCGAGTATGGCAGCGATGAGTTGAGTGCATCGTAAACTAGGGAATCAAATATAAGCTAATGACAGTTGAAGAAGGATCATGAAAAACATACCTGTCATCATTGGCAGGAATTGGGTAGGTGACCCAGGTAGGATCAGCATCAGTATCAATGATGCCTACCGTTGGAATGTTATTCAGACCACATTCATGCAGCAGAATATAATTCTCCAACGGATTCAAACAGACAACTAGATCCGGTTTCAACGCTATCCATTTCTCAATCTTGTGGTCGAATCCCTTCACTTCCTCATCAAACTCGTTCAGTGCCTTAATGCTGGTAACTGGTAGGATCTGGTCACCGTTCGTGATAGACCCAGGGATCCATCGCTCGAACAAGTGACAGCCCTTGGCCATTTCCGCCGCGGTGATAACCGCCTCATCTTGACCGGGTCTCGTCCCAACGAAGAGAATCAATCCGCCATGATATGCCACACCCTCAACGACCTTCGCCGCACGCCTCAGATGCGCGGCCGTCGTTTCGAGAGAAATGATATGAATTCCTTGCCTGATTCCATAAATGTATCTCTGATTCGCCGGATTCCACAAACTGGTCGAATGTCCCAGATGAGCCTGCGATGCCATCAACAGCTCCAATGTAATATCCTTAGGCGAAGGGGGATTTGTAAGGACATGGTGAGGTTCATAATGAGGTGCTACAACGGAACCAAGTTTTGCGGTGCGCTTCTTGATGCTCTTGTAGAGGTGGTAATCCTCTGCTGTCGTGTCAACCTTCTTCTTGGTTGCCCGTGCGGGTGGCATGAAGTTGCGGGTCAGATGGAGTTGATTGAGGTTTGCTTCGATTGAGCCCGTCTCTTTTGTGTGGTTTTCTATGGACGACTCGATGCGTTCTGTTTCTGTGGAAAGACAACGCTGGTACGATCTTCGAAGAGGCGCAGCGAGTGCCTTACGGCCTGCAATTGAGCAATTAGACCAATCCAGATAAATGTTTTATTATGGTGGCTTACCATGCCGTATGGCTACATTTCTTATTATCATGGTTGGGCAGCTTTGGTGTTCATCTGTTGTCGTCAAGGAACTTTTTTGAGATACTCAACTCACTAGCGCGAAAGGCTGAATCACGAGCCGGCAAGGCTGCTTGGCTCCTTTTCGGGTTGCGGATATGGGACGACTTTAAGGGAAGAGAAAATCGATGTTATTGAAGAAGACAAGATTCTCTTAAATTATATTAATATACAAGGGACCCAAATAAGTGAGTTGCTCAAATCAAGTGAGTACTCATACCAAGTACTCAATGGTAAATGAATCTTCAGAAAGGTATATTCAGTCTATCGAGTCATCAAGCAGTCTGATATTAATCTCTTGGTCTCAAACCGATATGCTCCCCCATACAAGTGAATAAGCACACATAAATGTACATCGAAAGCAAATCCAGTAATACCATCTTACCTCACTCTAATTATGGCTCGTTGCCCGAGTGATAGCGAAGACTCCGACAATAACGATAGCAAGAGTGACAATTGCACCGGGCAAAAGCAACTCGTTTGGAACACCAGCGATGACTTGTTGTTCTTCCAGATGCTTAGAAGTGTGTTTTCTGTGTCTCCGAGCGGGTGCCTCATCCTCATCATCAGAATCAGAATCGTGACGTCTTCGCTCCCGGACTGTTGATACGGGTGGAGTTGGCATGTGAGAAATAACAGGCTGGGGGTCCAAGGTAGCGCTGATCGGTGGTTTTTCAGGATCGTGAACGAACAAATCAACCTTATCGTGATGGCCTTGTCTTGCAAGCATTATTGCCTCCACAAGATCTTGATCAGTGGTGATAGAAACGCTATCACCCTCATCATCCAGGTAGCTCAGAGCGTATCCAGAGCTTCCAAGCTTTCCATCCTCAAATGTGGCTGCACCACCAACTGCCTCCGTCTCAGCACCAAGCTTTGCAGTTACAGCTGCAATAAGATCGACCATGCCATGGGCTGCAATAACTTGCAATCTGTGAACACGCCCACTAGGTGCCTTGAACTTGAATGGAAAGGGAATTTCTTCCGCAGGGATTTCGACTGGGCTGGTCTTGCTCATAACGGAACGTGGAGGTGAGTCTGGGGCTCCAGTGTGAGATGCAGAGTCACCGGGTGCAACACTGGCATCAACATGACGCTCGTGACCTCGAGACATGTCTGGAGACATCATGAGGGATCGGTGGCCAGCAGTGTGGTGAGTACTGCCTTCACCGGACATCACCGACTCTGTATCATTGTCCAGAGAAAGCCAAAATTTGTTCCATGCTGGGCCTTCGCTATCCCCGGTGGACATGGTATTGATTTGCTCCAGGGTCGCGTAGGTGAGCTTCAATACATCAACCATGCCGACAATTTCTCCCCCGTCGTTCATAACAGGTAAGTTCAAATAGTGTCCATCTTTCATGACTTTAGTATAGCTCCATGAAGAGGGAGTCAGGAATTCTTACCATGCATCTTCCTCAGTGCGGCTTGTATACTCATATCCATGGGTGCAAAGTCCGGGTGGGGCGTCATTACGCGAACAACGCTGCAATTTGCAGGGTCCAGTCCAGGAGCAATGACACGTAGGACAACATCTTTACTGGTGAATATACCTGTAATCTGACCGTTATCCTGCACGAGTACAGCTGTTGTATGGTTCTCCTTCATTAATGCAGCAGCCTCCTTAACAGAAGTTCGCACGGAAACCGTCGTGGGCGGTGTTCCATTCAGAACTGATTCAAGCGTAGGTCCCGACATCTTAGAGCGCAGAGCTTCGACATATTGAATGATTTGCTGCGGCTGACTGGATCCTAATTCGGACTGGACACCTTCCAGCGCATCATATAGCTTCCTCGATGAGCTATATGCTCGCTCAAGCTTCTCCATCGCATCGTAAAAGCACTTTGTAATATCGAGGATACCGGAGATATCTTGGTTCTCGTCCATAACAGGCAGATGGCGAAATCCCTTTCTAACCATGAGATCCAAAGCATCTGTAGCACTTGTGTCCGTTCTTGCACATAGAGGGTTCTTGGTCATGATCTCTGCAATGGTAATACTGCTCGCCTTGATGCCGGCTCCTACCACTCTGAACGCGAGATCCTTCGCCGTGAAGATACCAGCAATACGGTCGTCTTCATCTGTCACAAGAACACAGTCTTCCCTTTTCGCTGCCATCAATTGTGCCGCCTCAGAAACGGTGGTGTCGGGCTTTATTTGAAGAGCTTGACTCGGTCGCAGAGCGAGAACACTTCCTGGAGGAGCTCTCTTGGTTGTTCGAGCGCGACCAGCCGTCTTGCTCTTCTTGCTGAGGTCCGTCTCGATCTTCTTCCGGATGGCCTGTCACAAAGAATATCAGCAGAGTCTCTCTCTCGCAAGCAGTGATGCGCTGCACAGCAGCCACGGCATGCAGACGAGTGGGCTGAGAAGAGACCATTGACCTACCTCATCCCTCTTGGATTGCTTTTGCCTGCTTGCACTCATTGTTGTTGCGCCGGCTTCACTTGGGGTAGTAGTTGTACTTTGATGTGTCTCAAAAGCAGGACGAGGAATATTTGAAGCTGGGCTATTGTTAAAAGCAGGCACTCCCTGGCGAGGAGCTTGGCCTCGGTTTGGGGTCCCCCTCATAGTGCCAGTATTGTGGGAGACGTTGGACGCCATATCAGGCATGAGGAAGGGTTGCAGGGCAAGGACAAGTAAACGCTGGAGATAGGGTTGAATTCCAACGTGAACTTTCTATTGAACAGTAAATGGACGCAGGGCGGCAGTTCCCCGATAATATTTCGTGTATTTCAGCCCGGCGCGTTGATCAGGGAACGTATGTGATACATGCACTACAGGGGTGCAGCTAGTGACAAGGAACGAGACGTGAGAGGTTGAGAGGATGAAGCGTCAGGTTGTGGTAACGAGTTTAGCCGAGGTGCTGATGGGCTCGCTGTGGTTGCTGTGCAGCAACGGTTGATGTGTTGACATTTGGTACGTATTCTCAATACTTGGAAACCGAAACTCAGGATATCTATCATCTCAGATCCTTCAACTCTCCACCCAACACACGCAAAAAAAAACCACACATTCTCGCAAAAGTACACAAAACTACTCCAGCGCTTTACCGAATAATACCACACCTTCCTCTCGTCTTGAAGACAACCTCTTAAGTCAACTTTTTGTCCTCGTTGCACAGGCCTGAGGAAGGCCCACTATATACCAAAAAGGACTCACCCAGAGTCTGCAACTGCTGAGCAGTTCCTAAACTTCAGGTTTGCCCGGCCTAACGGCTTGCGCTGCGTGAGGTAGGCCACCCAGTATATCTACCACATTTCTCAGCACCCATCTAATCCATCCTGTCGACAGTCTCGGAACCTACAGGTTTGCTTAATTGCAATACTTTCAACGACGACACCTCCGAACTCTTCAAGCATTCATAATGCTGTCCAATCCAACTAACGACCTTCAAAATCGACAACGACAACATCGACGACAAAATTCGACACCAACGGCATTCGAAGCCGCGAAGGTTCCTAACCTGCAAAATCTCCAGAGACATAATTCACACCGCCGTGGAATAAGCCTGGACCAACGACGACGACAAACCCCCCCGCAGGAATTAAGGGTAAGTAATACTAACCAAGGATATCAAACGACACAACAGCATATATTGCGAGAAACGCAGCAGCAAAGACTGGTACGCCCGGGCCAGCAATACCAGAGTTACGACAATGACGAGAACTATCGATCCCCAGCCGTCACCCCACACCGACAATCTTTTGATGCCGGATGTATGAGCACATTTCAAGGACAACGAACAATGTCGCCATATCCATACACCGGACCTGTTAATGGCTTAATGTCAGTCGACTCCAGTAACTTCAATGGAGGCAACGACTTCAATATGTATATGTCCGACGGAAACATGACACCATCTGCATTCTTAGACTTCTCAAACTTCGATATGTCAAATTCCGGAAGCGCAAACTCAAGTAAGCGGTCTTCAAGGAGGATAAGTGGTGGAATACTTGACCGTGTTGCTCAATTTGAGAACATGGCCATGAAAACCGAGAGACCAGTAACACCTCCAACTCAGAATGCTACAGGTTTGCATACACTTCTGCATTTCTCTTAAGACCTCTGCTAATTGACAAATTTAGGGTACTTCCCATTGACACCTGCGGACACTCCTTTTGATCGGCTATCGAAGCACGATCAACGCAGATTATTTAATTCTTTTGATGAGTCTACGAATGGAACCATCAAACCAAGGAGCAACCGAAGTTCAAGGTTTATTGAGACTTACGAATATGACGGCGAGATGGAAGAAACGATCAAGCCCAAAAGTACTCCCCGGGCAAGAGGTGTATTCGAGGAAATGCGAGCTGCCGCCGAAAATATTTCGATTCCAAGCCCTTCAGGCTCTGCTCAACCACCTAATATGAACAATTTCGACTCCGCTCCAATGCCAACAGCAAACTTTATGAACATGGCCAATCTTCACATGGGTTTAGATTTCGATGGGTCCCAGTATTCGCCAACGTCTTCCAATATGTCTCCAAGTTTGTCTTATCATTCTGAGATGGAAGAAATGTCACAGATGCCTTCCTTTGGAGATCCGTTCACGAACAAGCCAACATTGGACGCACCCAGCATGCACTACAACTCTGACGGTCTTCCAACACTTCCTGTCCCCAGCTCGCCACTGCATACCTCTCCACATCGTCGGTCAGAATCAGTAAACAGCTTTAACCTCGAAGAAACTATCACCGAAACTGGAATCACCATTGATGATATTGCTACTTTTATCCAGGGGCCGGACCCAGTAGACAATAAATGGCTCTGTCTGTACCCAGAATGCAACAAAAGATTTGGAAGGAAAGAGAACATCAAGTCGCATGTCCAGACTCATCTTGGAGACAGGCAATTTCAATGTCCACACTGTCAGAAGTGCTTTGTTAGACAACATGATCTCAAGCGCCATGCCAAGATTCATAGTGGTGTCAAGCCTTACCCATGCCAATGTGGGAATAGCTTTGCCAGGCACGATGCTCTCACTCGCCATAGACAGCGTGGTATGTGCATTGGCGCGTTTGAGGGAGTTGTAAAAAAGGTTGTTAAGCGAGGTCGCCCAAAGAAGAATCGCCCTGATGTCGAGGAGCGTGTTAAGAAGTCTTCCCGGACCAGAAGTAAGAATAAGGACAAAACGATGTCATCAGGGTCATCTACCTCGGGTGCTTCAGAAGCTTCATATGGCCAATCTCCCCCGGCCGATATGGATATTCTGGATGATAAACCTTTCGGTGACTTTAACGAATTCAGTCAAGAATCAACTACCAACTACCAGTATTCACAGGCCCATTCACCACGACCTACAAATTGTGTTTCGCCACATGATGTCGAGGCAACACAGTCAGCACATTCTCCATCAGCATACAGCACTCATTCTCACTTCTCTCGGCGAGATTCTGCCACATCTCACGCAGCGTCACCTACCAAGAGCTATCATTCGCCACCAGGCCTCTGCGACTCATCGTCATCTCCTGCAGCTAGCAATCAATTTTACGATGTTGATAGTACTTCGAACCACGGTGATGAGATGCAGCTGACCAACATCTCGGAGCAGGACGAAGACATGTTTCTTGAGGCATTTGCGACCAACAACAATGGCAATGCACTAACACAACTGGAGCGCGACCCTGACCTCTTAATGAGCAAGTTCGAAGATACCTATGGCAATGCGAGTGGAGAGGATCTGTTCCAAAATAATGGCGAGGATATGTTCTTTGGAAGTCCATGAAATGTAGATAGATTGAAAAAGTGACTTTTGCGACGGACGACAAATTTGACGAATTGACGATTTCTCTCTTGGCGATTGTATGAATAAAAGACCTGGGAAGGAGATATTGGGATTGGACATGGGCATGGGAGCTTGGGCGGGTTATGGGCTGGCGGTATTGGACTGAGCATTTCTTGCTTGCTTGTTAATTTTGCGATTTGGCGTTTTATCTCTTAACTTTTTGTAGCCTTTCTGATCTATCCCGTTTTAATTCTGCTCATTGTGGCTGGAGGAGAAGGGATTGGAGGAGAAAAGGAATCACTATCTTTACGTGAATGAGGAAACCTATCAATGTCTATTAAATAGGAGTGAATTTGGAATTTAGAAAATGGAAAACAGCACATTCATTTTGCAGATGCGATACTTAATGAG
>JAJONI010001302.1:0-13153 GCA_022190145.1 Pezicula rhizophila
AAAGAAAGAATGATGTGAGGTAGTATCTTAAGTAATAGAGAGAGGAGAAAAAAAGGAACAAAAACAACTAAATTCAATCGACTAGGAGAGCAAAACATAAGTTCAAATAATTAACTAGCATTGTTCTTAATAATCCACAACATCAACCGTTAGTTCTGGAATCTTTGTGTATTGACGAAAGTAATCGAGGTATTCCGGCCACATAGTCTCTTCAAGTGTAGACAGATCCACATCTCCATTCCTGCCAACACCCGATTTGATCTCAAGCTTTCGCTGGCCTTGCATACCCTTCAATATGCCCTTCGAATCAAGGTATAAGTTCACGGTATCGATTATTGCTGTGCGGGTATTGTCTGCAATGGTTGCTAGTATATGTAGAGGCATGTTGCGAATCTCATTTGGGAATTGAATCGTGAAGACGACTGTTTCGCGACTTCGTGCGACCTATGGCTGAAGATTGTCAGCAGTTGCAGTTGTAAGTGATACAGCCGACGTGGGATGCCCTACAGATTCTGGTGGAAGTAGAGCTTCGGGTCTCAAAGTTTCACACACACCATCCTCAATTCTTGGTTGAGATTCGGAAGGCAGAGGTGAAAGTGGAGGTGAAGGTGCTAGTGGAGGATCATCTAGCTTGGGCTCTTTGATCTCAGGAACTGCGGTTTCAAAAGCTGGTTCTTCACTTATCTCCCGAAGCTCTTAGCTGGGTTTCTTTCCACTCTTCTTATCTTTCTTGGAGGGAATAAACGATTCCCATTCATACATTTGTACTGGTTCCGAGACTGGCTCGGGAGAGAGAGAGCGAAGTTTCTCCTCTTCGATAGCATTTTTGCCCTTCTTCTTTTTCTTTGAGGTTGAAAATGAACCCCAACCGAAGTCGTCTACGGGTTTTGGAACTGCTTCTGAGGGTGGAAGTGGAGGTGTTTCCTCTTCAATCATCGTTTTTCCCTTCTTTTTCTTCGAGGTCGAAAACGAACCCCAACCGAAGTCGTCTGCGGGTTCGGGAACTTCTTCGACGTTGCCGTAAGCAGGACAAACTTCCTCTGCGGGATGTTCCCCTTCAACCTGGCTTTCTTCCACTCCAACATCAGCAGGAGGTTCTTCAGCAGGAACTTCTGTTGGATATTCCTCTGCTAGTTGGGCTTCATCAAATGTGAACCTTGCTTTTTTCTTCTTCTTGTCCTTCTTAGGAATGCCCCAGGGGCTCCAATCATGGTTGATTGTCTCAAATTTCTGAGAGACTGACTCTGGTTCAACACACAGAGGCTCTGGCTCTTCAGTGGCAGAGATTGATTCCTCAGCCAGAGGCTTCTCATCAATATCCTCCACAACAGCTTCTTCAACAGGAGCCCTGTCGACTGAAAGCTCTTTAGAAGTGGCTTCTTCAACTGGATGCTCCCCATCGATAGACTCATGAACAGTACCATCTGACAAAGTCGATCCTGGAGTAGCAACCAAGACAAATTCCGACCGCACGCTACTTCCAGCACTAGAATCTGTCCGCTGTCCATGGCGCAGAGTCAAACTCTGCACCATAACCCCCTGAAACGGAACGGTATTCCCATTTGCTGAGAGAAGCTTCGCGAGTTCTATTTCAGACTCTCTAAGCAAAGTCTCGATAGCATCTCGACTAGATGTGCAATTCGGCTCGCTGTGCAGGAACTTGGTCCATGTTGCGGTGAGGGGATCGAAGCTCATGGCCACAGCTTGATACTTGTTGCGAAAAGCATCGACACACAAGGTGAGGACTTCGATATCGGACCAATAGAGACATTTGAGATTTGCTGCTGAGAATTAGTCGTGAAAGATACTAGGCATTCCGCGAGGCTGAAGTGACCACCTACCGAGCAGCTGTACACGCGGGTCGTTCAAAGCCATTGTTCTGTAATAATTTGAACGAGTAGTTCTTGCCGTGAGAATTCTTGGGTGGTTTTAGACTTGAATTATTGGTTACGAAAGTATTGAATGAAAAAGGACGAGTTTAGAAGAGTTGAGGTTAGATGAGGGAAAGCTGTGAAGAGCCTAGTGGGGTGAAGGACGAAAGCGAGGGAATGACTCCGAAGCTGGCGTTGTGTAACTTGAACGGATCGATCTTCTGGTTTGTGGAATCCCTGGGCATGTAGGATTGCGAAATATGGTTGGACCACGCACACATGCAGGTGCCGGTGACCAAATCCAGAAGTGAGGCTAGCGATTAAGGATTCACAAAATTACTATCTTCTAATGGCTTCTTGTTGAACTTTGGGGCGGAAGAATTAGTGTAGGTATACAACAGCAGACGGGATGGTCAGAAGACAACCAATAATATTGCAGTCTATGAATAACGTGCGGCACAAGTGAACGGCCCACCCTAAATAACTTTCTATTATAAACTGCAAATAAAACTGCAACCAGAGCTCTAAATAACTACTACTCTATATCGTCTAAATTGTACGGAAGGGGGTAGGTTGGAGCGTCCACCCCCTGACTAGCGTGCTCACGTTTACGTGTTTACAGAGCTGTAGTATTTAAAATGCGCACTTTAGATACTCTGAAGCGGGGCTTAGCGAGCATTTTTGTAGCAGGGGATGGACGCTCCGACCTGACCTCCCCCTTCTGTACAAAGCAGCTCTATTAGCTTGGCAGGTTCGTTTATTATGACCTGTCCCACTACATGCTCTACAACGCTGATCATGTGATTCTCCCTGTCTTTTCTTTCCTCTACTTTCACCTTCTTCCGTACGAATCTGCCTTTGAACATCTCCTGAACCTCTAGCTGTGGGACATCTTGTAGATCTAAGGTTCCTCTTTGCTGGATCATCTGTCTCTTTGTACGACGACGGCGGCTTAGCTCATTATTTGCCTTTTGAACACTTTCAAGCTCTGTCCTTAAAAGTGCATTTTCTTGCATAACCTTAGCTGTGCCCTTTGCAAAGAGATCTAGAGCATCTAAAATAAGGGTTGGAGAGCTACCCTAATGTAGTACGATCCTTTACTTAATTAGAGTTATTTGAGAGCTTGCATCTTTTGTAGTCCGTGATGTTTTAGAAATCCATGAGTGGGAAGTTGTTGGACGAGAATTTTTAGGTGTTAGGGTAGATAATTGAATATCTAGCTTAGATATTACTACATCTGGGTCGCACGGTACTGGCCCAGCACCTCTAAAGCCTCCCTGAATGTTCTCTTTAGTCATAGTAGCTTTAAAAGCTTCTATAAATGCAGGTATAAAGGCTTCCTTGCTAATATGAGTAATTCGGGTCCGTACAAGATTCTCGATTTGCTGACTATATGCCTTTTTCAATGGTCCAAAACACCCTACATCTAAAGGTTAGAGTAGATAAGATGAATGAGGAGGCATACAAAGTGTTAGAATATTGTTCGTGCAATAATATTCTTCAAACGCAGCGGAGTGATAACTTTCATAGCTATTAAGGATAAAGAGACGGTATATACTAGCTGTCTTTGTACGAGTAAACTTATTAAAGTGCTTCAGCTATTTAAGAGTAACTTCGTTTGTTGCCCAACCATTTTCAGAGACAGAAATCCTCCGTCCGTACGGAAATTGCTCTTTTTCGTACTAAGAAGCAAGATGCCAACGGCCCTTGAAAATGATAAATGGTGGAATAGCCCAGTTTTGTGAATTGATGCCCTGAATTACTGTAACCCACTCCCAATTACTAGGCTGGATTAGTTTTGCCTTTGTCGTACGATATGAGCTTGTCACAACTGTAGTAGCTCCAAGAATGCCCATTAAAAATCCAGTCTCGTCAAAATTGTAGACGTCCTCAACACATATTCCAAATTTATCTGTAAAATTTGTTACAAGCCTAAACCAATCTTAAATCTTTTGTAGATCTTCACATCGTACCCTTTAATTATCGTACGAACACGTTTGACAAGTCTTAATCTCTGGTTGTCGACGAATGAAGTTTTCGGCCTAATTCTTTCCAACTGGTGACGCGGCGCGTTCGCGTCGAAGTAAATTTGTCATATTTTCAATACTACTGATTCGTACGGGAAACCCTTGCGAATCTAGTTGAAGTAACCTCTGAATAATAGTCTTCTCTTCCAGATTTGACAGTTTTCGTGATTTGACAGTAGTCTCAACTTGAGAGGGTTGTCCATTAAGACGACGTCTTGGGGTTGTACGAGAAACTTTGTATATTGTTGCAGCCTTTCTGACACTAAGTTTAGGGTCATTTTTAAGAGCCTGGATAGCAAGGATAATACGACTTTCAACTGAAGTGGTTCCATTACTAGTTGTTGAGAAAATTAAAGTATAAGGTATAAAGTACAATTTTCGTACTAAGGTGGGCCATCCGCTTGTGCCGCACATTATTGTAATATACAAGAGTTGAATGGGACGATTGGAGGAAGTGGACAGACTTGGAGTCTTTTTGATGCCGTTTCGACTCTTCAATTGGAATACAGGGGAGATGTTTCGACGAGTCCTATCTTGAGCGTTGAGAGTTCTACGTTATCTGATTATCAACACTTCTTTACCGAGGGAGCGGCAGCGGCAACGACGACAGGTGTTGGAGGTTCAGTAACAAGACCTTCGGTTGGAGGTGACTTCGACATTATTTCAGGCCACAGAGTCCGCTGCGGCGACTATGACGAGGACTACTTCTAATTTGGCCTCCGGCATCCTTACTAGTTGTTCTTCGGACTACATGTGTGGGAGTCTGCTCGCCGACATATCAATTACCTCTGGATCATTAGCGGCACTTCGACCATCACAAAGAAGGCAACCGGTACGAAGAATGGTAGCAAGGGAATCAGCAGTAATGGGAGATCTCTGAGTGCAAACGTTTTACTTAGCTTGGGTGCCTTCACGATCCTTTGCACGATTATAACGTGATAGAGCTCAGGATGGTCTTTTGCTAATGGCTTCTTCATAGATCAAAAACTGAACGAGCAAGGTACTACTTATCAATGGAAATGGAAACCACTACAACAGCTTCATAATAATATAAATTCACAGACACAAATTGACCAACAGCTTACAAATTCCCTCTCGCTACTACCTAACCCAACCTATCATCCATCTTAATACAAGAGTAAGGTGATGTCAAAAAGGTCCTTGCACGTACATAAGTGCATAATATATGATGTCAGGCTATAAATTATACCACAAGCAGTAACTATAATTCTACAGTTTTCTCTTTGATTTGGCTGTGATATTACAATCATGACCTAGACACTACACTGGTTTTTAACAGGAACGAGGACTATTGCATCTAAAACGAGCCAGTCGTATAGTATCCCACAGTGGCCAGTTGCAAGATAGCGAGAGATCAGCGAGAGATCAGCGGTTGAGAAGATATGCAAGCGAACCATTCTCCCCATAATACCAGCGACCTAAAAAAGTCATTTGTTGTCCTTGACACTTAGTCATCTAAGCAAATCAAACGCCACACATAGTTAAGAGAAGCTCAGTAGTACCAATCTCAGTATTGACATCGCCAACCCAACCCAGATAACCATTTCCATATTTTGCAAAGACAGCTGGACTCTGAGCGCTACCAGGATCGGAAACATATATTCGATCCTCAGGGTTTGTATCCCTGAGATGGAGCGCCTTCATGCTGTACTGCTGAGGCAAGTTCGAATCACGGCGGCTCATGAATACTGGATTAGCTCGAGGATTTAAAGAAAACATCGACCTAGTATAATCGCCAGTTTTCCACTGGAGAGCCCATCTGTCCTTGAAAAATTGATCCACTTTGTCAAAATGAGCAAAAGTGCTGAAATGAAATCCAATGATAACAGTTCCACCAGCTCTGGCGTAATCCACAAGTTTCTCCTGAGCAGCAATGAAGTCGTTTTCCATTACCTCGGGATCGGTGATGATAACAGCAGCATACTCTTTTTGAGGCTTCAACAGATGCTTCATAGCACTAGCGATATGCGTTACCTCTGTCACAGTAGCCCTTGAGCGGAGCTTTGCAAGGACTTCCGAGTACATATCATCGAAGAATGGCTGCCTATAGAGTGATATGAGGAGAACAGATGGGAGGAAGCTTGATGATCCAGATGCAACCCCAGAGGACCCACGCAGCTCGCCTAAGATGGCATTAATCCTATCTTTGTCCCATCTCCACTTCTTTTCTCCACGCAGTCCTTCGGGGTCTTTATTGCTTGCGCTTGTTTCAAACCAATCCATGTTCTCTTTCTGATCTTCGGTAGGACTCTGCGCATCGTAGGCCCTCAACAAATCCATCCAGCCGTAGTGTCCACCAACATCTTCCGCACAACCGTGGCCTTCACCTTCGAGGCAAATAAAATGTGGCGTAGCGCCTGTTTGTCCAGTACAAGTAATAACGTGCTCCCAATTATCACCAAAATCGTAGTTGTAGTGAATCGTTTTACCCTTTGTCTTCGCGTCGTCCATAACTTTGAAGAGCGTGACCTTTGAGCTACTTCGGTATGGCGGACCAAATCTGGTGTCAACAGTTTTCAGATCTGCAATCTTGAAGATGGGTTCTGGACCTGAGATGCTATTTTCACTACCTCCCACTTCATCGTGGTCGAAGACGTCGAAATCGTAGAGATGGGTATTTGCCCAACCGAAGGCGACTAAAAGGGCTTCGTGAAGATCGGCGAAGGTCGCAGTAGCAGGGCACGACAGGGTTCGAGAAATTTGAGGATTGGTTATGAATCGAGGGTGTAGAACAACTTTGAGTATATAGTTCTGACGCTTGCACTCAGCTTTGTGGGTGGGCCAATCCTCACTTTGGCATTTGGGGCCTATTGGAGAAGACATATCAGTGGCGTCCCATCCCTTCAAAATGCTCACTTATTATCTGGTAAACTTACCACAGTAGGCGCGAGAGCTACAGCGTCCACACCTCAAGAGTTTGGAGTCTGATTCACGACAGACGACACATTCACCGGCCATGGCTCTTGGTGATCTTAGAGTGTCAGTCAAAGATTCGAGGTTCAAGAGTCAGTGAGGAGTGCACTAGTGTGATAGAGAGAAGAGAGAGAGAAAGACGAAGGAAACGATGACGGGCTATGAAACTCAAAGACGCGGGGAAGCGTTTGTTCAGACTCTATATCACGTGAGCACGGCACCAAAAAAGGGGGAGACCTATCCCCCCTCGCCGAAAAAAATCACAAACAGCGAGAACAAAATTTTTGAAATTAAGAAACGAAAACTACATCTAGCAGCCCTCCTTTTTGTGACGGTTCTGACGACATGCCACTTTATCCCCTTGCCAGCCCAGCCACAGCGGATTTTAGTGTGACGCTTGGGCCATATAATCACGTGTATCTGGAACACCAAAATCTGAATGAATGTAAACACCCCCTTACACTAGACTACGAATTCTCCAATTCCTTCAATTTTTGTTCAACAACATGGATTAATTCATTTGTGTCTTTTTCTTCTCTATATTGTTAGCCCAACTCCAGGGATTGAACAAGACGACCAAGAACCTCATAGAGAGGACTCAAAAGGTGGGTAGATAATGACGTAGGTCGTTGATTTGCAAACTGTAGAGGCTGCGTGTTCAATAATTGTTGTGAGGCTGTTGATCGTGGTGACACGGAAGAGTTACGACTTGTTCCTGCTTGTAGACGGTCATTCCCACTTCCCCTTAGACAACTTACTCTCTTTTGCTTGGTCTTCGGCGCGCACTGCATCTGTTTCCGCCGTTTCTCTAGCGCGTCCAACTCATCTAGAGTAAGTTTCACTTTCTTTTTTCTTTAGTCCTTTAGCGTGACGAATCCGAGCAAGCGCAGACTGTACAAGTGCCTCCTCCCTCTCTAAAGTAAGACAACCCTCCTAAGGTTCTTCGGAATCATTAGAAGACCCCTAAGTATCACAAGCATAACCCACCCCCTCCCTAGTCCGAGATGCTAAGGGCAAATTCGACTTCATAGGCTAAAGCCGGTGCCTGCCAGATCTTCTTTTACGAGTATTCATCTTAGCGCTTTAGGCATGTTCCTAAGCTACGTTAACATCGTGACAATTAGTGTTTGCCTTAAACTAGACAGCCAGTACTTTCCCTTTCAGACATGGAACAACTTACTAGTTTTATTCTAGCTTCGTCTCCACATAGCATTAGCGCTCTAACGCTATCTATCTCTAGTCTGTTTCCTGTGACCTAATATTGGAAAACAGAGTTAAGGCTTAAAGTAGCAATGCACTCAAAAACTTGACTAAAAGAGGATGATATACAGTAAAGCAGTAGAATTATGGACTAGTAGAGGAAATGGTGTAGGTGGGAAAAAGAAATAAATTAAGTGTTTGTTTGAGCACATCTACGACGCTGTGGGCCACTGTCTGTCCTGAAGTTTTGATTTGCTGTTGTCATAAGTCACCCCCTAAGCTGCAGCACCACCTCATGTCAGGTTCTGAGTAGGTGAAATTCAAGCTGATAGACAGGTGAACTCTTACGCCCACTTATATGATATCGTTTGGCAAGTTGATCACATTACTATCCAACCTCTCAACAATACTAATCATTATGCCAATTGCGATGGAAATCTCGGCAGCACAGTCTGTAATGATTTTTTTTAGAAATATCCTAACAAAAAATCTTCCTATCCTCAAGCAGTTGAAGGGTACCAGATGTTTCTTTCGCCATATAATCCGTCATCTGTGATATCGTCTAGCTTTCTATAGGGAGGACGGGTGGCAACGAAACCGTGCTCTAGCACACCCAAATCACTGACTGCTCAGTTAGTTCCTAGGCACAGGCACTCAGCTCACTCTTAAACGTTGGCTGATTAGGTAAGGCTCCAACGTCGCATTCTGCAGGAAGTTCCTGACACTAGAACTTGGAACGAATTGTGCGCTTTTGTCAACCAAACTAACATCACCTATTTCAAGCGCTAGTCGATTTGCACCATATCCGAACTCGCTTGCGCATACCTTCCCTGCTGCTGTGTCTGCTAAAAACCTGTATGTTATATATATTTACTCCTTGTAGTTGCTGACTAAGTAGCTGTTCTATAGATTTTGTATTGATATCTGCCAGTCCCGTCAAGCTCAAGACCAACGTAGCACTGCTATTCCAGACGGCATTAATCTTCTTCGCGATTACCAGTATACCTACGACGACAACCCACCACTTCCTGGCGCTTCTATTGGCCTAGGCGGGCGGTTCTGGATAGGCACAGTCTGTGGCTATATTATCCACTGCGGAGTCATATACATCTTAACTGCTGGTTATGTGGCAAATGGCGTTGAAGCTTAGGTCCTTGAATCCTGTGAGCCATACTAGCACGCTACCGGTGCAGAGAAGCACTTGATTATGTCGCTATCGGATGCCGACCATAACACAACGATTGGAGCTCTTGAACAAAACACAGAGATTCTAAAGCAATTGCAGGAAGATCTAGAGAAGAAACTTAAGGAGCACCGAATCTCTTTGAGCTCTTTGCAGCAGTACAACACCCCCCCAACTACCTTCGAGGAAGACGGCAAGACCAAGAATCAGCGTAAACAACTCGAGAACTGCAAAAACAGTATTTCAGATATCACGGCGAAGCTTAAGCAGGTCAAGAGCTACGATCGTCGTCTTGGATACATTGCTTGTACGTCTGGTAGCATGCGGCCAGTTTTGGAGAAGACATTTCGCCAAGACTAGGCATTAATACGTTACGAAAATTTAAGCGACCGCCGTGTCCCTCAGAACAAGATGTGTTACAACATTTTGCCTTTCCCTCTCTCTCGCTTGTCGACTAACTTAGACTCCCCTTTATTCATTTTAGATTGTCTGAAAAAATGTCTTGACCTGGGGATTCTGGATCTGTTCTTCATGATGAGCATTTGAGGGCAATAGCAATGTTATGGGTTGGTGATATCTACAACTTGGTACAAGATGTAACGTTTACAACACCGCTTTCAGATGTACTTCGGGATGTTGAAAAAGCTATAGGGTAGGAGCCTGGAAGTTGTACTTGGTTATAAGAGCAGCTTAGGTGTAGATTTTCGACGTTCTTATGCTTTAAGCAAAGCTTTAAGAGTCCCGACTCCCTAGTTAGAGCTTGGTGCAAAGGACAGCAGATTGTAGTATTATATTAGCTAAGCTTTAGCTAAGAGTGCAGGCTTAGTGAAATATCGCAGATTTGGGAACTTTGAGATAGTCTTTTGTCGCTTACTTCTTAGACGCCTTGGGGCTTAGAATAGAGACTTTAGATAGCTAAATACAACTCGATTGTCTAGCAGTTACTATACTTTTGTTTGTCGAGTATCTGCTAGGGGAACAGCTCCCATCCCTGCTTGTTGGGCAGCTAGACCTGCTATCTGCTTGCTTGTGTTTCCATTTGTCTTCCTTGCGCTTTAAAGGCTGCGCGGAGCGATGCTAGCGCTTCTTCTTCCATCTCGTACGACATTTGTAATACCATGTTCGTGTCCGTATGTAACAGTTGGACCTACTATATGCAGTCTAAAACGTCTGTCACTTCTTCGTACAACAGCTAGATCTGCCGTATACAGTCTGAGGCGTCTGTTGGTTCTTCGTACAACAGCTAGATCTACTGTATATAGTCTAGTCTTATGTTAAGCTTATGAGACAGCTAAGTCTACCGTGCGCAGCTTAGCCTTATGTCATCGTAGGTCCGTACGATAGCCAGATCTACCGTATGTAGTCTGAGGCGTCTGTCGGAGTTCGTACACCTTACTCCAATTAAGGGAAGGCAGTTAAGTTGAGTTAATCTAATGTCACGGGGCGAATGGAAAGTATTTAGTGCAAAAGGCTCGATTGTATTACAAGAAGAATTAAGTAAGGCGGAGAGAGAGACTTCTAGGGGAAGTTAAGCTTAAGAAGAGATTTCGTACGAAAGAGGGTTTCAAGAAACGAGGGACACCCCCTGTTAAGAGGCCGCGCTTAGTTGCGATTTGGAAGAGCTCGGCTGCGTAATATAAATCACATAAGTTATAAAGATTGCTTCTACAAATTGCTCTAAGTGTTACATTACGTAAGCCTTAGGCAGAAATGGCCTTTTCTACCTAAATGTCGCATGAAATTGCCTCGATTATTTCTCCTGAATAGGATTTTTTTGCCACGTTTTACGCCAAGAAAGTCTATTTCCCAGCAACTTTTCCTCCCGGGATAACTCTTCTTCTCCGTCGTACATCCCTCTAAGAAGCAAATTGGGACAATCTCCTCTAAAAGTGCACCATACTTTCTCAGACGCTCTGGGGAAAAAGCCATCCTAGCCCTCTAATTGGTCCGGGAGTTGTGGGGAGTCGCCAAGGTCCTAAATATCTCGCTTACGTATTTAGCCCCGCCCAGGCGTCTGAGTTCTGAGATAAGACCCTCTTCCTCCTCCCGCACTGAGACCTCCACCAGACATAGGCGATGGAACCTTTCGAGCTTATAACTGGACATATTATTCGTCGACGATACGTCAGAGAAACGGCTCGAGTCGTAGGAGAGGACTCCAACCACAGCAGCCTCCACACATTTCTTTCTGGCTTGCCGGAACTCGAATACCGACAAGATGGCACCCTCATCGTCCCTCGCATCTACGCCTTTACTCCTCCATCAGCGACGGCAACCCCACAAGATCTCTTCCCGGCATCGACAAGACCAACGCGTCAGTGGCCCCGGTTCATCCACCGCGCCAACGACCGGGACATTCTCGTCTTTACCGACGGGGCATGCCTCAACAACGGCCAGCGCAACGCGAGAGCCGGCTGGGGATTCATTTTTCGTGGACCGACAACGGGCCAACCGTTGATCGGCACGGTGAGCGGACGCCTCGAGAACCGCGGGCCGACGGGTGAGGCCCACCCACAGACGAGCAACCGCGCCGAGCTACGCGCCGTGCTCGCCGTCTTGAAATTCCGGGCGTGGGTCGGCGAGGGTTGGCACAAGATGGTGATCGCAACTGACTCGGAATACGTCACCAAGGGGGCAACCGAGTGGGTCCAGATCTGGGGAGTGAATGGATGGAAGACGAGCACGGGCACCGCGGTCAAGAATCAGGATCTGTGGGAGGAGCTGCTTCGCGAGGTCATCCGGTACGGACGAGCAGGCCTGGAAGTCTGTTTCTGGCGGATCCCTCGGACATGGAACCAGGAAGCCGACCAGGCGGCAAAGGACGGTGCAAGCAAGGAAGAGACCGAGGAGTGTGAGGATCTTCTCGGGATGGGGCTTTAGATGCAGAGGTAGTAGTAGTAGTGGCCGGGTTGTTGCACCGAGACACAGCAAGATGGGCTTGTTTCCGGAGAGAAATCCACGTGCCAACTTGGAAGACTAACATTCGTGGTATGTGGATTGCAGGTCGCATGTACCAGAACCTCTGGGTTCTACACCAGCAGGCTAGATAGTAAACGAGAACAAAATGGTCGTTTGAGTGATCGGATGCATTTCATGAGGCCGCCCCTGTATTGAAATAGGGATTCTATGTACTTGTAATATATGACCATTGAGGGTCACCGGTCACATTATTTCTGAACGGAAGAATAAATTCCTGAATCCACGTCCACCGTCGCTGATAGAGTGAGTATCCCAGATATATCTCTGTAATAGATAATGCAAAGAACGACCTAGCTTACTAGCTAAAACACCCTACAACGAATACAAGCTGGATAACAGATTATGTAAGCGGGTTACGGGAGCTTGGGATACTACCCAAGTATATATCGTAGCATCCCCCTTATATCTTGTAACAATCAATCACATCTATCAATACAAATCATAACTAACAGTATGCTGTTAAACTACTCTTACAAGTATCTTCCCCTAGTGCTTCCAACACTGATTAGTGGTTGAACTTAACTGTTTTAACCACAAAACAGCAAGGCATTATTAGAAGAGACCGGAGCTACGAAGTCATTGGAAGCGCTATGCAATTGGGGAGGATTGTGGATAAGTGAAAGGCTTTGTAGAAAGGTGCTAGGAAGACTCAAGAACTACTTGATATGTAAGAGGTTTCGAATCCTCGTTAAGTGCTTCTAAGGTAGCGTCCTATTACGCCGAATAAGTTACATTCACAAGATTGGAGTTATATTGCAGATTGAAAGAGGAGTTCCAATCCTTCGGAATACTAATCTACAGCAGGAACGAACAACATTCTTTTCTACAGAACCCAGAAAACATTCTACGGAAAATACACTCTTTACATATACACCTTTTTCAAACACCTACGGAATCATGGAATCCTATCTTTTTCCTCAAGTCGACCCTACAAATGAAGAATATCGGGGAGCAGAGAC